>DWGO01000229.1:0-13888 GCA_018247635.1 Eurytides dolicaon deicoon
GTTCCACAAAGTTCTTGTTGTTAGTTGTCAGTGTGAATTTATTTTATTAATTTATTTTCTTTATGGAGTAAAATACTTTTTAAATATAATGTAGATAATTATTTATAAATATTTATATGGCTAATTGTTTAATTTAAAATAATATAAAATTAAATTTGCCAATAACAAATATAAATTTATGCAAATTCGGCTATTTATGAAATGAAAATAATCTGGTTAATTGTGAATGCTTCCAAATCTTCATAGAAAAGTAGAACTTTGGCTTAGCTCGTGCTAAGCAAAGTAATGTCTAAAGAAACGTTTTTTTAAGTTGGTAACGGGTACTTTGCTAAGCCAAGCCAAAGTTGTATTTTGAGAAGTAATACTTTTGACTAATGCTTAGTATCGACTATTTATCTCGGCATTAGAGTTTCAAGCCAGTAATTATCCTATTGCGTGGCAATTACTTTCGGATAGGTATGACAATGAACGACTTTTAATTAATAATCACCTCCAATCTCTGTTTAATATTGATCAAATTCAAAAAGAATCTAGTTTTTCAATAAGAAATATGATTGATATTTCAAATAAAAATTTAAAAGGTACATTAGGACAACCCACTGAGCATTGAGACACATTAATCATATATATTATGTATAAAAAAATAGTCCTAGTGACTCGTCGTCAATGGAAAGAATATAAAAATAATTTAAATACATATCCTAACTCACAAAATTTTATTAAATTCTTAACTAACAGAGCAGACTTATTAGAAACATTAAATAAAAATAAAAACATTAAAATTACATACAATAAATCTAATTTAAATACCTACAAACCGAACATTATAATATATCTAAAAATTATACAAATTATCATCTAAAGCCTAAGCATAATAATAAGTCCATTAATATCAAATGTCCTATGTGTTTACAAAATCATTATTTATATAGTCGTCAATCATTTAGAAATTTAGATGTTGATACTCGGATAAAAAAGTGACAGAAAGCAATGTCTGCATAAATTGCCTGTGTACAGGTCATATAGTAGAACAACACATAACAACAAATATTACATCATCCGTTTCAAATAGTACTCAGGCTCTTGTACTACTTTCCACAGCAGTGGTGAAGGTGGCAGACGTTAGAGGAAAACTTCACACCGCCAGACTACTGGTGGATAATGGCAGTACTTCTAACTTCATCACAAAAGATCTCTGTGGAAAGCTCGGCCTGCTAAGAAGGAAGGTTAGCTCTAGCGTCTAAGGTATCAACGGTAAAATTTCTCAAACCTCAGAAAGCTGCAGTCTTACATTGCAGTCTTGTTGCGGTGGTTATCATGCGAACGTAAACTGTTTCGTCTTACCGGTAATCACACAATCACTATCTGGCTCTTATTTGGATCCAAAACATATTTCCATCTCGCCAGGTCTTTAGCTCGCAGACGCCACATTTAATATACCATCAGCTATTGACATCCTAGTGGGTGCTGATGTATTTTGGACGTCTTAGGTTCCGACACAGTTAATTTAAGTAAAAATCAACCTAAATTACAGGGTTCAAAATTAGGATGGCTTATAAAGGGTTGTGTTTACAAGTCACATCCCAATACATAGACGCTTTGACATTTTTTAAGTCCTAAGGAGTACGAACAACCGTCTCGTTTTTGGGAGCTCGACTCTGGCCTCTAGTAAATCTTTCTCTCCTGAAGAGCAGCATGTAAAAAGCTTTTTCAAGAGACCTCACTTCGTGACGAAAATGGCCGGTTTGTGGTCACCATTCCCTTAAAAGATTCACCAGAATCCTTGGGTGAATCCTATTTAATGGCTAAATGTAGATTCCTCTCCCTAGAACGTAATTTCAACGTGACCCTTATAAAAATCAATACATACAATTTATTAAGGAATACATTAATCTTAAACATATAATACTGAATTCGGAAACTTTAAAATTCACTTATTATTTACATTCATTGTTCAAGATAATCCAATCACTTTGTTTTTTTTTTTCACAGGAGAAATTCGTTCGAAAATACCTAGAACAACCGATTTTATAAGTTATCAAGGGAGACATCAAGTGGATGCAAATATTGTCGCGTGGTACGGGGCTAGTTAGCAGGTGGTATTCGAACAATTCCTCAGAACATCCGTCGATATACATTCAACAAAGAATGACAAAGAAGACAAAGCATCTCTTCGCAGGGCCAAGGGATCAGGCCAGTTCTCCAACTGCACTTTGTATTTGTGTGTTTTTATTAGATAAATATATTTGTATTTTCTACCTCTTTGGATTTAAGCTTTTTGCTCTGGGTGGGTTGACATTGACTTCAAAGGACATTGGCGAAATTTTAGCTCAGTAAATTTAAGCGTCCCCAAACCTCGTTCTAGCTGATAGGAAACAAATATTTTAATGTATTTTTACATGTGGTCTTTGTTTTCGTTTAAAGCCAAGGTGTTTTGGATATCTTTATTAGTACTACTCATGACTAATCATACTTATTATCCGAATGTATTGGTAGTTTTTTTCTTATAATTTATCGCGTCTTAATATGAATATAATAATAAAATAATGGAAAAAATGATTATAATAGAATCAACAACAACTATTAAAATATTATTTTACATAATAAAGAAATGCATAATTTTTTTTGTAGAAAACAACAGTTGGTAATGGTGACACTTAATGTCTAATGAAAATGTTTGACGTTTACGTTTCTTCTCTCATCACTAAACAAATTGCCCTTGCACTTCGCTGTTTGGTTTTCGCTGTTTTGATGAAGAAAATGTATGTAACGAAATATCTTAATACTTTGATTTGTAAGTAATTTATTTACCTTCACGGTTAGACTAATCCATAACCTACAAATAATCAAAATAAACCAACCTAAACCTGGCCTGGTATGAGCTTCTGTGACTGCCGCCTTATTTGTCTATATATTTTTTTGTTAATGGACGCCTAAATTAAAAATCAGCTAAAACGTACGCGAGTTCGCCATTGTCCTTTATCTATCTTCAAATATATACCGTCTAATTTTGAAGTTTAATGTTTTTGGACAAACTTTGAATCTCATAAGTTTGATTAAGATGCAAGTTGTTATAATGACTGTTATTACACTCATATTGTTAATTTTTTATTTAAATTTTCCATATGAACGTGTATATTATATGTACATAAATGTTTTTAGTTGCTTTATTACTTTTGGTGTTATTTGTGCAGCTATTTCTACTTATATATGCATTCCTGTTTGGTGTAATTATCTTGTTGTTGTATTTACTGGTAACATCTAAAACACAGTTGTCACCGTAATGTTTTCACCATTTTGTTTGTTCATGATTATTGCAAATAATATGAGCTAATATTTTCATATTTAAATATAAGTATTTTATTTTTGGACCACTCCATTGCCAATTATTCCACAGTAGTAATATGTAGTAAACACTACTGTGATCCGGCTTGAAGTGCAATGTCATTAGCGTCGTTACGGGGCATATAGATATTATATGGCCACATATAATATAGATATTTATACTGACATCTTAAATCAAGCAAGCAAGTTGCATTATATTATGGACTTGCTTGTCTCATAATTCTATCTAATAATAAAATATATTGTTGATCTTATGATATTTGTTACGTTCCTTATTGTTAACTATTTCGGTTTGAAATGTATTGAGTTTCGCAAATGCAAAAGTTGATCTTCAACACAAATTATTTTTGAATAGTTAAGTACATAGCTATAGAGATTTTCCTTTATGCTTGAATAGACTTAAGATTGGCAGAAAAGTTTTGCTGTATGATTGTACATTTATTAGGTAAATTTGCGTGACTTTTCTGGCGCATTTAAAGATTAACATTGATTTTATTATAATTTTTTCACGAGATAAAGTGACGAGACGAACAAGTCGTGCGCCTGAGGTTAAGCGTCACGCCTGCCCATCACAACACAGTACCACACAGAGCGTGCTTGGCTCTGTGCTGCGCTCGTCACCCAGATATATTAGACAGTCTATCTCTTTGCCCTGTAATTGCACTGGCATCATTGCCCTTCAAACCGGAACACGGAAGTGCTTACACATTACCGCTTGGCGGCAGAACATCTGGCAATGTAAATATTAATGGTAAATATTATTACTTTACTTATTTGCAGAGTATTTACATTGTCAGAGTATAATCATTTATTTTTATGTTTCTATTAGTACTAGCTGCCCCGACAGACTTGGTTTTGTCAAAAGTTATTGGCATGCCGCAGTCAATAGAAAAAAAAAACATTTCATTGTGAACATTTTATTTAATTGATTTAATATTAAGAAATAAATTTAATATTTCGTACATTTCAAGACTTTAGTAATAATATAATGATATTTTCAATTATAATGTCTTTTGGTATACGATTAAGATTAATAAAGCTGATGGTTTTCCGACGCGGGAAGCATGGGTTTTTAAAATTATCGCCACAAACACTTAACGACTGCAAGCCACGCTGGAAGTTGCTGTCGTTTAAAATCAAATGGTACGTCGATTGGTACCATAGAGATGTGGGGTATCAACACATCTCCCTCATGTTTTGCCTTTAGAATGGTTGCTTCGATCTCTTTCTTCAGTATTTTTTTTACTCTGCTAGGCGTGCCGTTACAAAGAAGTGGTTGGTTAATATTTCGCAACATCATGACTACCAGTTCTACTTTTAATTGAAAATTATGCGGCGGCAATCATTGCAAATCGAGTGAGTTCATAAATTTTGGTGGATAGTTGACATCGTCTTGGTGCGTGGTGCAATCAACTGATTTGTGTGTTCTTATATCACCGGAAATTTCATTTTGAAATTTATTCCTTTTACATCCGTATTTTTGGCAGGTAATATAGGTTATTAACTTAACCAACGATGATCTCTGAAAGTTTGAGCGACGTTTGGAAACACTCTTTGTATATGCTCAGTTTTTGATTTAATAAACTGACAAAAATTGATAGGAAACGTAATGCCTGCCAAAACGTCTACATGGATTTTACCATTACCAATTTCAATTAGGTGTTTTGAAAAATATTTCTCTACATCGATCATTTTGCAATTCGACACGCATATTCTTGCTTAAAATTAGTATCTTAATGTTGTTCCACAAAATAGAGGACAACATGCATTGAGTTCATCCGCTGGCGTTGACCGTGAAGTCACTGGTATTGTTTGACGACAAATCTCCTGCTAAGAAAATTATCGCTCCACCAAATCGGTTATGATTGTTTTGCAGAGCATTCATAGCTCTGTCTAATGCCTTCAAATACTTTTTTGTGCTATTGTGCATTCATACCACACTATTAACTTGCATTGCTGCAAAACCTTTGCCATTGCAGAGTTCTCCGAAATGTTGCAAGTCGGAGTTTCGTTGCTTTGAATACTCAATGGTAATTTTAGCGTTGGATGGGCTGTTCTACCGCTTTCCAAGAATGTAGCTGCAATACCAGACGAAGCAAGTGCAAGTGCAATTTCATGAACTTTGCTATAATCAATGAACTTATGAAAGTCAAACACCAGGAGCATCCAAAAAGTAAATCTCTTCAGTTCCATCATTTACAACTTTCATAATTGTATTTTATTATGGAGTAGGAGGGAAATGAGCGAGCGGCTTCCTGTCCTGTGGGTTACAAACAACTATAATATACCTCATATTCTAAGAGAGGTCTGACTAGAGTATTGAATTACCCAATTTTCGTGTAAGGAGTCAACAATTACGTTATACAAATCCATGCACACCTTAAGTCCTTAGGAATTATATTTAATGTATGAGTATCAAATTCAAGTTTGCTATCTATTATTACTCCCAAATTTAGTAATTTATCCGTTCTCTTAAGTTTGAATCCATCAATGTAGTATTTTTTTAATATGTGATGTTTTGCTGCGAGCGAATTGGATGTAGTGGCATTTATCTATGTTAAGGGGCGTAATAGTTTCTGAGCTCCATTTTGGTAGGTTGTTCAAGTCTTTTTGTAGCAATGTTTCGTCTGTTCGTATTGGTTTTAATAATTTAAACTCATCCGCATAAAGGTAGAAGTTTGAGCGTGTTACGTATTTAGTTCGTAATAGTAGTAGTCTGAAAAGAACGGGGCCTAAGTGATAGCCTTGAAGAACACCAGTAGTAGTAAAATAGTGAACTGAGGAGTATCCACTGACCACCTTCTTAGAGAGTCTTTCAAGAAGATAAGAGTTACATCATTTAATTAAGGACCCATCAATACCCATTTGATTGAGTTTGTGTAAAAGGTTTGAATGGTCTCGCTTATCAAACGCTTTAGTATAGTACCTTATCAAACGCTTAGACAATTTTTCATTGTCATTATTCAACACTCTTACAATGAGTAAGTCTACATGATTTCAAGTTTTTGGATACTGCTAGTAGCACTCTGCCCCCGTCCTTACACAATGTGTCTTCCCTATCGCGCCTATACACCCCATACCTATCATGGACTAACTCCCGAGTCGTAGATTTTACCATGTTTCTGTCATTATCACGATGTCTTTATGTTATCGTTATGTGCCCATATATTATGGTAAAAAATTGCCGTTTTTGACTCTTACATGTTTTAATGTAAACCGGGATCTACTGATACATCAGGAATTTTAGCAGTTATAATTTTATCAATTTCATTTGGTCTAATTTTCTCAATACACTAAATCAATATATGCATGTGTACGAGGGAATCCACCTATTTGTCACTCCACAGGATACATCAGGCAGTGCGTCTCGCTGTCTCGTGTGTTTGATAATGAAATCCATTAAAAATTTTAACTTTCGTCGGAAAACTCTTTCTTTAATATGGCGATCAATGTTTGATTTCTATCCACTTAGGATTTCATCTGAATGTGATAAATAAATCTGCTGTGCCATAATAAGGGCATATGTGAGTCATAGCATCTTGAGAATATTCATGCGTATGCTGAGGACTTCCTTTGTGTTTCTGGAAGAATTGTCATCCGGCCATGTCCATCATTGTTTCCATCAGTATTAATTGCACCTCGAAGTTGAATATGGTCTGCAGAACTGAGTTTGATCTGGTGCCTAATGAATGAAAATCGCCCTGTTTGTATTTTGGCATATACATCCTCAGTATATTGATGAAATAGTTGCCAACATTTTAAGATATGACTGTCTTCATCTTCACGAACCATCAGGCGATAAGATTAATAATTTATTGAATATTGTAAGGCATCATTGTAGCGATGTGTTTCATACTCACGCTGTAACTGATCATTTCGGCTATGTAAAATTATGTCACGGGCTTCCAAATTTTCTCCAGAAAAAAAAAACGTATTATGAAATATCATGAAGTGATCATTTTTTAATTAATTTAATATCTCAATACTTAACAACGTTTAATAACAAAAATATGTTTTACATCTCATATATTACAAGACTTTAGTAATAATGTGACGATATTGGAAGTTGCAGTCGTTTAAATTTAAACGGCAAGTCAGTTGGTACCATTGGGATGCGAGATATCAACACATCTGATCCCTTATATTTTACCTTTAGAATGGTTGTTTGTGCATTGAAATGTCTCGCATATTCTACAGGAGTTGTTTTTCGGTTTTGATTACAATTTTATGATAATCAGATGGCATACGATCTAGTGCAGTTTTAAACATTGCAATCAATTGTATGTGTTGATGAAATAAAGTTTGTAATTGTTCTATAATAGACCTCACTGAACTGTTATTTGCACAACACTGATCAATTTCTTCTGTTGTATTGCCCATTAAATAAATTTGCGGGAATTTATAGTCGCTATCTGTCACTGGTAACAGCGAATCTGCTTTAAGATATACTTGGCCTTGTATCTGCAAATAAAACAGAAAAGATTTATTTTTACAATATAACTTAAAAAGGATTAAACAAAGTAAATTTTGTTACCTTAAAAGTCGGCATGAAATTGTCGCGAAGTAGATGTGTTGCCCCAAAAGGAGTCATTTGGAATCTGATATATTTTTGTATGTTTACAAGGAAATGAATCCGTTTCAGTTTACAGGCAATCTTTGCCCAAAATCACGCATACAAAAGTTACACCTACCATGTCAGCATCTAAGTGTCCAAGGTTTTAGAACTTTCGGTTTACTGCTTCAACATGACCTCTATGACTTATGATTCATTCGCCCCACATGACCAATGACGCGTCTTTTAAAAGTTTGACACCCATTTCATTTTAACGTATGGAACATACTGGCTGTTATACCAAAGATACTGGTCAATGGTAGCTTAAAGGTGGAGAGCGCCGTCTGTCCATCATTTATAAGAGTTGCGGAAATTGTTGAAGATGCAACGGCTAGCGCAATATTTTCAAGATTTTAGTACGATGGATGGCAGGTAGACCTTGCGCTAGGATCACAGTCTTCTTTGCATTTATGGTGTTGTTGTACTGTGTTGTTATGGGCAGGCGTGGGGTAGTTTTAGCGCTGAATGGGCTGTTCGACCGCTTTTCAATAATGTAGCTGCAATACCAGTTGAAGCAAGTGCGAGTGCGATTTCATCAGTTGTTGCTAAAATCAACTAAATTATAAAAATCCACACCAGGAGCATCCAAAAAGTAAATCCCTCTAGTTCCATCATTTACAATTTTCATAATTGTATTAAATTCATACTTTTGTTGTTGGTTCAACAGCGGAACATTTATTCGAACCGATTCCCTTAAAGCATCGTTATCGAACAGTTTTTCACGTTGCAACTCTTGATTAAAAGCATCGTGCATTGAGCGATTAGGCGTGGCCACGCCTAAGCCATGCTTGATTGAGATAATTCTTTGTTTGACATCATCAAGCACACGCCTTCAATTGATATCAACGCCTCCTTGTAAACTACTTCTGTGAATTGTAAATTTAGATTTCGTGTTCCATTCCGCATTTGATGCAACGCGTATCATCTTAGTATTTGATTCATAAAGCAATTGGGTTTGACGGAAAGTATGTTGATATAATTATAGAAAACAATGTTGGTATGTTATAAGTTTTTGAATAAATTACAGCATCATTTAAAGTTTGATCTCAATGAACGTCATTTTCTAATAGTTTCAAACGCTGGTAGGCTTCTCTGTCAGATTCTCTGTAACAAAATTAACCATCGTGCATTGACTAATAGTAATCGAAAAAAAAAACAATCATCGTTGCTGAATGGACTGAATAAATTCGACCTTCGGTGGAATATACATTGAGATTACCCGGAACTAGTTTTTCTGCCATTGAATTTTTTTTTCGGATTGATTTCAAGTATAATATTTTCCATTTCTGGGTATAACAGTGTTTGGGCGAAATCTTCATTCTGACAAATATAAAAAACTAAAACTGGATAAGGTTGTCGACGGATGAGCAAACCAAAGCTTGTTGTTATATATTCTCTGCTGTAACATACATATACTCGCTGACCTTTTTGTAAGTATATGGTTAAGTGTGGAATGTCTTTCATGAATAAGAAAAGAAAAAACATGCCAAATTGCTGTTATTTGCACAACGCTGATCAATTTCTTCTATTGTAGTGTCCATCAAATAAATTTGAATTTATAGTCGCCATTTGTCACTGGTAACAGTGAACCTGCTTTATGCTCTGCAAATTAAAATTGCAAATAAAGCAAAATAAAAGAATTTATACAACTAAAAATGAATAAACAATGTATAGGAATGAATTTGTCGTGAAGTATATTTGTTCCCTCAAAAGAAGTCATTTGAAAGCAGTTATATTTTTGTATGTTTTTAAGGATATCTATTTAACACGAACATGAGCTCTATGACTCATAGTTTATTCATCCTACATGATCAATGATACATCTTTTAAAAGTTTACCAGGCAGATCATTTTAACGTAAAGATACATATTGACTTGTTCCAATGATACAAAAATAAAATAATGTCAATAGCCACATAATTCGTTGTTGTATAATACTTACTTGGCCAATGTTCAGGCACACCTACTATTTATCACTATAACTTGGTCCAATAGGTGTTCATGTCACTTTTAGAGATTTTGTAGTTCTTGCACTACACTAAAACACAATTAAAAAGTAATAAAAACGATAAAGAACACATAAACAAAACAAATATGGTCCGCTATCCTAATGCAAGCTTATATAGTACTTATATACTATGGAATAAGGTCCACAACTGCACTAACTGCGCACTGTGTCCATTACAAAAATTAAGCAATGAAAATTTCCACAAGTATGAGTCACCAATATCGATACGTAACTTCAAGCGCATGTCCGTCCGCCACGGCGGTCGGCGAGCGAGTAGATAGGGACAACCCACCACCTTCTCATGGCCCCACCAACCTCGCGGTTATATAGGCCGAATCATGGGAGGGTGTGCGCGGTCTGGCCGCGAGGCTCCACGCACACCTTCTTGACTCCCTCCGTTCCTTGTCCCTATGGTCAACTCTGGAAACACTGGAAGTATACCGGTCCCGGTTCCGCACGTTTCACACCACCACCTCCAATCCACATTCACATTACTTCGTGTCCTTGATACGCATCCCATGCAGCCTTTTCCTAAAACACCCGTCGCCAGAGAGAATTTGCCATGTTTCGTAGTCAGGAACGACCCAGGAATATCTGAGTCGTGCCGACAACTCCGGGAAGAACTGACGGAGCTCCGTCCCTTTCGTTTCCCCCTGCCATCTCCCCTCCCATTCCTTGACCATTTCCATCCCTATAGTTCTTTTCCGTCTGATCGACTCCGGTTTAGGCAAGCCACGGCATTCACAGTGAACTCTTCTAGCCTTAACTACCTCAAGGTCCGGCAGCAGCACCCCCGCGAGGACCGGAACCGCCGGCGTGCTGATCGACCTGTAGGCCTTGGTCAGTAGAACCAGCGCTCTCAGGAGTGATGCGCGAACCAGGTACAGTCTGGCCCGCTCCCACCGGTAGGCTGCCGCATACGTCACTGTGGCCACGAAGGTCCCGGTATATATTATCCGTAGCGCTGGGTATCTTACACCCCACGACGATGCTGACACCCGCAACATTTTACCGAAGCAGTTGGCAACCCTACTTGATATTGTCTTGGCATGCTCGTTGAAAGACAGGACCGTATCAACGTACACGCCAAGGACCGTCGCTGACGTCACGACACCAATCGACATTCCCGCCATCCTAATGGTCGGAAGCCGCTGGAGTTTACCCCTCAATGTCACAGTCCTTGACTTCTGAGGTGTAAAACTCAGTCGGTTTCGTTTGCCCCATTCATCTACTTTACCTAAAGTGTGGATAGCAGCTTCCTCAAGTTTGGCGTGGGAATCGGCATCGACCGACATGGGAATGGCAGGGGGATGGACACTGTCTGTGGCAATTGTGTATGCCTGACTCCAAAGTTCAGTGTTGCCACTCTCAGCCACCTTGCGGAAATGGCCCTTTTGCGTTTCCTCCATCAGTTTCCGGTATTCGCGACGGGCTGCACGAAACGCACTGCCTGCCATCGCCACGCGTATCCCACCCTTTTTCTTTTCTCTCTGTCACTCCGTTCTCGGTTTGAAGGTTCTCTTTCGCGCCTTTTCTAGCGTTTTGTTCCACCATTCATAACCACCATCTTTCCTTTCTTTCTTCGTTCCCAAGCAACTATAAGCCGTATTCACTATAGCATTCGTAAAGTCCCTCGCTAGATCCGATGGTTGTTTGTATACATTCAAATATCCCATCTTTGAGCTGATCTCCGCACGGAATCCGTCCCAATCCACCCCGCTATCCCGAAACCTCGGCAGTGAACTTGGAGTTATGGAGGTGCTTTCCGAGTAATTTTTCGCTGCAGGAACACTCCTGCACACACGGGTGTTTAGCACAATGTAGTAGCTGATCAAACGATGGTCGCTTGATGATGCCTCGATGTGGACCTGCCAGCCAGCCAAAGTGAGCGATCTTGTGGTGAGGGTTAGGTCTATGTTCGACTCCCCGTTTGGACCGGAGAAGGTAGATGGCTGGTCTGACGCGTTCTACATGGTTAGACCCCGGGAGCAAATTAGGTCTTCGACGCATTCCCGCCGTCGGTCTACTTGCCAGCCTCTTCCTATGTAGTGCCTTGGTGCACTATGCCATAGCGGTGAGTGCGCATTGAAGTCGCCACCAATGACGACCATGCGCCCTCGCATCTTTTCAAGTACACGGTCCAGAAGAAGGGCATAAGATTCCATGTCGTCGGCGTACTGGCAGTACACCGACACTACCACTACCTCCACTGATTGAGTCGCATGGACACCACCATACAATGGCTGGTACTCAGGTGGTCCAGCGTAACTATGCTGGATGGAGTTGGATTATTGGCTGCTGTGTACCCCCATATTGCTCTTGGACTAAAATCAGGCAAAGCCCATTTCACGAGCGATTGTTGGTAGTTCAGCGGTGGCTACTTGTGATCCCCCCAGGTTCAACTGGCCCACCTGTATATGTTTGGCGTTAGTAGCCATAGGTGGTCTGGGTCACGTGCCTTTGTTCTGCGTATATGCGCGCCGGACTTTTTTAGAAGTCGCGCAGCATGTGTGCAGGGACCGATATGGTCTGCCTTTCTATGGCCAGTGTCCCCGCACTTACCGCATATTGGCTCCGTCATGCGGCAGTATTTTTCCGGGTGCCCGTACTGTTGGCACCGGTTACAACACGTGACCGTGATATGGTCACAGACATCTACCGCCTGCCAACCTAGGTGTACCCTCCCCTTACCGACCAGTGTATTGCGCAGCCCCGGAGAACACTCCAGGATTATCGTACTTACTTTGCGCCTTGATCTTCTCCTTGGTCCACTCTGATCCCTTGAGTTTCTGCTCGTATAGAGCTTTTATCACCTCTTCCTCGTCAGGGTCACCATCGAGGTTCCTTAGGCTCACCTGTGGGGCTTTAGCTTTAGGCACCTCCACGCGCAGGGTAGCCGGCACCGCGCTTTTCAGCCTCTCGGCCGCTTCCTTGGTGGTGGTCTGTACCACGACCCCCACGTTTCCCACCTTTCTTAGACGCTCCACTTGCACTTCCATAGTTGTGGGCCTGATCGCCTTTTTCAATTTGGCCTTAGTGTCTTCCGCCGTTTTCAGTTTGTCCGTTGTCGGATAGTAGGCAAACACCGGTCCTACAGAGGCAGGGATAGGCATATGTGTAGCTCCTCTCGACAACTTCAGTGCCGATGGGTATTGGCTCGCTTGTCCGATACGTTGTTCTTCTTGCGTGCTCCTTGTCGCGTGCCGCAGCGCCTCATTTTCTGCTTTGGCTGCCTTTACATTTGCTTCTGCAGCGACTATCTCAGCCTCACTGAGTTTTATATTCAGTGCGGCGACTACCGCCAGTACTTCGTCCACGTGCGCTCCCACTGAACTGGTGTCGGCTATGTTGAGCCCCGTTACAATATCCATGATGGATGGCAGGCTGTACCTCGCTCGGTCGAGCAGCTCCATCTTTGTGCTGTCCTCTAACGGCGTGTCCCTAGAGGGCTCGGTCGTCGCAGCACTTGCACTCCTTGTCAATATTCCCGCCCCGGGGGCACTCCCTATCCAGCTGGCGTCGCCTCCGGGTGCTCCCGTGCGCAAACCTTCGACGGGGTCACGGGGCGGCACATTCTCGCCTCCGTTCTCGGCCTCTGCGATGCGGAACCCAGCTCCTCCGGTGAAGTTAACCCTCGCTTCTTCGCTCCCGACGGTCTCGCGCGCATCCTGCCTCCGTCATCTAACTCATGAAGGGGGGTACGCGCCAGCGACTTGCCCGGGGTGAACGGAGAGTGCTCCGCTTCGTCTTCGCTGTCCATGGCGCACCATGCACAAGTAAAGTTTTCGAGAGATATAAGAAGAAAAGGTAAAACCTGAAAGTACTGCACCAGATTAATAACTAACGAACTTATAATAAATCTGTAGAGAGGTCAATTCTGTACATGAAATATATTTCCAAAATAACTATCAGGGGGTGATTAGG
>DWGO01000230.1:0-13879 GCA_018247635.1 Eurytides dolicaon deicoon
CACAGTACCACACAGAGGGTGTTTGGTTCTGTGCTGCGCTCGTCACCAAGAGATATTAGATGGTCTATCTCTATGCTCTGTAATTGCACTGGCATCATTGCCCTCATCGATTATACTGTTCAGATAATTTTGTCATTTGATTTAATCTTACTGATTTCTAATAATCAAACTTACTCTCACATTACAGTATGTTACAGATATTGTCCCGTTCATATATATTGTTATAAAATTAGGAGCGCGCAGCAAAGCAATGAAAATATTCGCCAGAAGCACTAATAACTAAAGCACCAAACATAATTAAAAGTTCTTTTTGATCTAAGATGACGTGATGATGTATAAAAAAACCACATTTGAGTTTAATACATCAATCAATCAATGTCTTCGCGACTATTGCGATGGTCACATGTCAAATGAAATAAAAGAAGGGTTATCATTAAAACTTTTAATATTTTATTGTGTTCTAAATCCTTATTTTTGTATTCTACTTTTATGAAGTTAATTTGTTTATTGCATTGCACGAATGTGTGATTTAGGAAACTACTATTTTTCTAAGTGGTAGGACACTTGCAGAGTCCGACTGGGGTGGTACAGTGGCATTGCCAGACATTCTGCCGCCAAACAGTAGTGAATGCACTACTGTATCCCGGTTTGAAGGGCAATGATGCCAGTGAAATTACAGGGCAATGGATAGACCATCTAATATCTCTGGGTGACGAGCGCAACACAGAGCTCAAGGACGCTCTGTGTGGTACTGTGTTGTTATGGGTAGGCGAGACGCTTACCATCAGGCTGTCGACTTGCTTGTCTCGTCACTATCTCGTAAAAATAAACTACTGAAGTAATTATTTTTTTATTCCATTATTATAACGATACATTGACCCTACTAATGTATTTCCTATATAATAAGAACGTAAAATATATAATAAGTTTTTCGTAACAAAAGTCATTGGGGTGTGGATGTGTATCATTTATTATTTTTAAACTTTAAATAAATTTAGTAAGTGGTAGGACTCCGACCACTGAATCTCCAGTTATTAAGCGTTGACGCTAAGTAAGTAGTTTTAGTACTAAGTAGTATTGTGGGAGGACTACTATGTTCCGGTTTGATCCATAATTTTCTTAAAGAAAAACAGTAGTCGATCGGTATTTAATAAAAAAAGATAAGAATACATCACAAATTTATCTAATACTCTTTTTGGACTCAGTAACGTTTTGATTTTGTATTTTCTGTTGTCTCATTCTAAGTATAGTCCAAAGTACTTTACATGTTAGGCAATCTATAACGATATTATATAGAGGTAAAGTTTGTAAGTTCGTAAGTTTGTTTGTAGGAGGTAATCTACAAAACTACTCATACAATTTTAAAAATTCTTTCAATGCTACGTTATCACTGAGTAGAGACATAGGATACTCTTTATTCCTGTCAAGTTAGCGTTTCTCCTGGTAATTTAAGTTGGCACGTGTGAAACCGTGGGGCGGTCGGCAAAAGAAAAATAAAGACGTGAATGAAAAACTGTTGCATAAAAACCTATGGAAATGGGCTATACGTTAAAAAAATATTGTTTCAGTGCATCATTGAAACTAAAGCTACCACGGCTTCATTAAGAAGAAGAGATTGCTAGCTAATAGCTCAGTATCCGCGTGCCTCTTTCTGTTTGGGTTTGTAAGCACTACTGTGTCCCGGTTTGAAGGGCAATGATGTCAGTGAAACTACAGGGCAATGGGATAGACCATCTAATAGGTGATGAGCGCACCAGAGATCCAAGCACGCTCTGTGTAGTACTGTGTTATTATGGGTAGGCGTGACGCTTATCATCAGGCGCACGACTTACTCCTCTCGTCACTTTATCTCATAAAAAATATTAGCACTGTACGCGAGGATATTTTTTGAGGGTTAAGCGTGGAATTTGCGCTCCAGTTTTGGCGTTAAGCTGGTCTGGCAGAGAAAAAACAACGTGGGATATTTGAAAAAAGTTATAAAATAAATATTTTCAATGCCAGAATATATTCCAGTCCAGAGAGTATCAAAGTAAACATACCAAGTGAAATTATTTCACTTCAGTAGTGAGACATAAAATATATATACAGAGGCAATTTTCTTAATTAAAACTAGCAAGAAATAGCAATTCGAAATTAAAACTTCAAGAAAGCAGTCACTGTTATATATTCATTTTTTATAAAGTCACTAGCGACAAGGCAGTGCAAGCACCAATTATTCAGTGCAAACACGGTTAGATAACGTATTATACTTCATGTAGGGCAACAAGTAACGAACAGAAGCGGATTAAACGTCCATTTAAGTTTGCAGCGTGTATGTTAAATTACTATTAGATGAGATCGGAATGGAGACAAGATTATGAAAGTTATTTGATGTCTGTGTTATTTTTTAATTACCTATTAGAGATTTTTTTATTAACAATAAGACATTTTGAAATATGCACACAAACAAAATGGAAACATGTGAAATGTCCAATACGTAAATTTACTGCAAGTCCTTGTTCCTTACGACATTGCATCTCTAAGTGGTAGGACTCTTTTGCAGAATCCGTCTGGGGTGGTACCACTGCATTGTCAACCGCCAAACAGTAGTGTCTATGCACTGCTGTATTCTGCTTTAAAGGGAAACGATATCAGTGTAATTGTCGGTCATAGAGACAAAGGATCTTAAATCTGTTATCTTCAAAATAGGTGACGAGCGCAGTGCGGGGCCAAACAAATTCTGTGTGACAGTGTGTTGTAATGGACAGGCGTGTCGCTTACCATCGGGCGCACGACTTGTTCGTTTTGTCACTTTATCTAATAAAAAAAGTTCAATATGAAATTAATAATGATATAAAATTAATTATTAGTGGTAGGACTCTTGCAGAGTTCGGCTGGGGAGGTACTACTGCATTGCCAGATATTCTGCCGCCAAGCAGCGTTGTTCTGGTTTGGAGGGCAATGATGCCAGTGCTATTGCGGAGCAAAGAGATAGACCATCTAATATCTCTGGGTGACGAGCATAGCACAGAGCCAAACACGCTCCGTGTGGTACTGTGTTGTTATGGGCAGGCGTCACGCTTACCATCAGGCGCACGACTTGGTCGTCTCGTCACTTTTTGTCGTAAAAAAAATCCTGGTTGTTTATCGGACAATGTTCTGTATTTGCCTCGTTAAAAGATCGAAAAACTAATAAATCAATATCTATTTCCATCTATGCCTAAGGTTCATTCAATTTATTTAAAGATTTTATTTCAATCGAATATATATTTAAAAGAAAAACAATGACATCAGTATAGTCGCGACTGCATTGTTCGATGAACACGTGGTTTCTGTTTTGCTTACATTTCAATAACACACTCGACCGCTCGGGTAGGCTAATCTTGTTTACGAAGTGCGCTAAGCCGCCGGGTCTGTTGCTAGCCACAGATAAAAAACACTGCAAGAGCGTAATTAATGTTTATAGAATGTTATCGAAGCGAAATTCGACGCGGCACTATCATTGTGCCGCGTTATTAGCTGTTTTATTGTTGTTGTTCATAGGAAAATTACCGGGAGTTTGAACCTGAACGCACTTTAGTTCTATTCATAATCAATCGTCTTCATAACGACCAAGTAAATACTAAATGATTTATTAAAAAAGTATAACTTTATAACCAGTTTTTTTTTTGTATAAAATCAAATAATGTTGTTTAAGGTGACAAGATGAGCAAGTCGTGCTCCTGATGGTGAGTGACCATAAAACACAGTGTTCTACAGAACCAGCTGGGCCCTGCGCTGCGCTCCTCACCCAGAGATTTAAGACGGAATCTCTATGCTCAGTAATTACGCTGGCATCATTGTCCTTCATACCGGAACGCAGCAGTGCCTATGCACTACTGTTGGCCAGTTGAATAACTGGCAATGCAGTGGTGCCTCCCCGAGGGACGACACCTTACGCCAGTTCTTAAGCCAGGAGTTTTATTTTTATGTAATGGCCAGTTTTAGTATCAGAACTATGTACTTGAACTTAATGGTAGACAGTTATGCAGTTTTAAAATTTAACGCACTAGCTTATTAAAAGTAAAACAAACAAACGAATTTACCATCCAGTTTAAAGCTACAACGACAAGAGCAAAATGTCGGCAACGCATTCACAAGTCCCGTGATGTTGCGAATGTATATGGGCGGCGGTATTCGCTTACCATCAGGTGAGCCGCTTGCCCGTTTGCCTTCCTAAACCATTAAAAAAAATAAACTTTTCAAATGACCATACCTATTACGTTGAGAAAGTTCTTTTCCTCATGCCAAAGCATCTAGGAATATTTATAAATAAAGATAGCATGGTCTTTAGCATAGTTGTTTTTGTTATTATTTTATAAACTATCAATGACATTGTTAAAGTTGTTCTTGTTTTTTTTCCGTCCTCCACCTTTAACTATAAAAGGTTCGGTTTAACTGCTTCTGTGGCCACGGGTACCACTGCATTGCCAAATATTCTGCCGCCAAGCAGTAATGTGTAAGCACTACTGTGTTCCAGTTTGAAGGGCAATGATGTCAGTGCAATTACAGGGCAAAGAGATAGACCATCTAATCTCTAGGTGACGAGCGCAATACAGAGCCAAAGACGCTCTGTGTGGCACTGTGCTGTTACGGGCAGGTGTCACGCTTACCATCAGGCGCACGACTTGCTCATCTCGTCACGATATGTCGGAAAAAAAGGAAAAAAAAACTATTAAAAAGCAAAAGGCCAACATTTCAATTTTTATTCTAACAAGAACTGCCAGCCAATTAGCTTCAAAGTGAAAATGCCAGCATTTTGAAGTATTGAATAGAGATTATAATGTAAAAGCCAGGCAAAGTCATGAAAAATTTAACAGCGCTACGTATTCGTTGTATTACGCATTTTGATAAAAACGTATTGTAATATTAACTTCATGGAAGCCAATAATATCTATTCTCTAATTGATCAATGCATTTTTAACGAAAGTTCTTATTAGTGAGAAACTCTTAACGATTCCAATTGGTGTTCACGTCTCTTTTGAAGTGGTAGGACTACAGCAGAGTCCGACTGAGCCGGCACCACTGCATCACCAGATATTCTACCGCCAAACAGTAGTGTGTAGGACTTCTAGTTCCAGTTTAAAGGGCAATGATGCCAGCATAGTTACAGGGCAAAGAGATAGGCCATCTTATAGCTCTGGGTGACGAGCGCAGAACAGAGCCAAGCGCGCTCTGTGTGGTACTGGGTTGTTATGGGCGGGCGTAACGCTTACCATCAGGCGCAAGACTTGTTCGTCTCGTCTCTTATCTCGTTAAAAAAATGTGGTAGGAGACTTTTACGGAATCCGTTGTATTCCGGTTTGAAGGGCAATGATGCAAGCGTAATTGCTGGGCATAGAGATAGAACATCTTAAATCTATGAGTGACGAGTGCAGCGTTCGTGACGTCACTTTATCTAATAAAAAACCGTCTAAAACTCATTACAGTACATGAAATATTAAAAAGATCTATATATTAACAATAATCTGTTGCAGTATTAACAAAGTTGTCCCTCCTATTCTTCCTTAGGCTTGCTTAATGAAAATTTAAATGTAACATATCTTTAAGTTAACGAACATTATAATGATGTTAGGAAAGTTATCTTATAATTAATTACGATAATACATAAGCTATAACGATAACTAATGTGTTTCTTTTTTAACCAAATTATGTATCAAGAGACTGCCATCATAAAAAATAGACCAGATAACTTATCTCAGAGAATAGCGATTTGACATTTTTTTACTTGTGACATTTGATGATGGAATTTTTAAATTTGTGTTTGTAGTAGTAATAAATAATAATCAATTCAACTTCTTTTAACAATAAAAGGGAAATATTTGTATTTTCCTCATGATCTTTATTCTAAATCACCTTTTACTTCTCTATATGTGAAAATCTTTTTATAATAAGATTCCGTGGCCTCTTATTATAATAAATAGCTTGGTATAAACGAACAGTTAGAAATCGTTCGTTATACTTTAAACGCCAATTAGCTGCCAAGAAAATGGTTTAGATTTACAATAAATTACAGGATACGTCTATCATATTTTTGTTAGTTAACTTAATTAGCAGCTTAACATCCTGACGGAGAGACAGAGACAAGTTTTCTTACACATAATTAATAAATAAAGCAAAACCACCAAATCATTCGGCTGTTATTTGTTCTTTTTTTAAATTATCTATATAATTTATTATGAAATTTTTGGGGTGAATAAATCTAATTGTTAATTAGATTAATGCGTGGTTAAAATGATACTTCTTTATGTTAATAAAAAACAAGACTACAAAAGTTAAATATTTTAATGCGTATATAATCAATTACAAATAATTATTTAACACTAAAATATTCTTAAATGATATTAATAAATTTTAAATGCCTCGTTATCGTCTAGGCCTGAATCATTCGGATTTACATTATTTATTTAAAATTTTTGCCGTTTATAAATAATTCAATACTACTATTAGTTACATAATATGCATTTTTTATATGTTTTCTAAAATTATTATGTGAATATTAATTTAAAGTATAATAAAATGAATTCACATTTATGTTATTTTATATTTGAATTGTAGCGACGGAAGCCATAGGAATTTTAGCATTGATTTAATTCTTCATTTTTATTACAATTTATAGAGTCATAAAATATTTACATAAAACTCTTTACCGTACACAGTCTTCCTATTTTTATAATATTTAAATTCATCGTAATTGAATTTACGAAAGTAATTATTCATTTAAGCAGTAATTATTATTTAATATAGTACAAAACAAAGCGTTTGCGAGGTAAAATGTAACAAATATAATAAAATACACTACCAAAAGTATATTTCCATTATTTATTAACCTAATTTAAAGTTTTTAAGACGGCAATACGCTATGAAAAAGGCCAACACTAGTACTAATGCGTAAACTAAACCAACGGAGACTTAACAAAGTTTTCTCGTATTTCCGCCATTACGCATTGATAAATGAACATATTACTCATTCCTTCGTGTTTTATTTAAGAAAAATGCTCACTTTGGAACTTCATAGCGACCCAGTTTGTAGGGCGGAGTTAGTTAACCTGAACCACTGTCAGCTTAGGGCCTTGAGGTCGTTAAAAATTGTTGAAAGATGGAAAAGAGTTGTATCCGCCTTGTGTAGATGAAATTAAACAACTGACCTGCGAGGCGGGCGGGTAGGAATAGCCGAATTGTGCGTACGCTGCCATTGGGACGATCATAGGGGCGGCTTCACACAAACACTGTATGTCTCTAAAGTGTCGGAGCGCGGGCGATGCGATCGCTTCGTTCGCTAAACGCTACGTGAAGATTCCGGTGGTGGTGGCGGTGGTCATGGCTGTGGTCGAAGGCGGCCGCGCGGCGCGCTGCCGTCCAGGTGCCGCAGGGAGCATGGGAGCGCGCACTACGCACGCCTCGCGCCCTAGCCCGAGCGGACGACACGTACGCGCGTTCGAATCCCGACACAGACTGGCGCGCGGCCGACTCGTAACGCCCCTCCGACGAAGGCCGTACCAATCGGCCCCACCTAAAAGGCGGTCGGCGTCGAGCGGCGCCAATACGCGCCTCCGTCCTCCGCCCTCCTCTTGTCTCCCAGGCGACATCAGCGCCCCCATTCGGCCCCCACTATCGGCCTCCACCGCCTACATATCGCCCCGCCTGCCGCGTAGTGGGGCGACGGGAAAAAAGCACAAACCTGCCCGGCCCGCTCATGTTTATGGGCTTTCGGTGAGACAGTCGCTCGCCGTCACCGGCGTGCAAATCCACGGCGGGCCGTGGCAAAAACTGCCATGGCCCGCCGCAGACAAGTTGCTGCAGCCTCGTCCCCGATTTACGACGACGCGTAGAGACGCGCCTCGGGTTTATCGATCCGACCACCTGTGCACAACGCGTTTTATCGATGTACACGAGCAGGGCCGACGCGGTACAACACTACCTACACTCGATAGAACAAAGGACCCACGATAACGGTCGCCCAATATCCTGTAGATACGTTAATTGTTCGGTTATTTACACATCTATATTTTAGGTGATCCATGGAAGCCTTTTTAACTTACGTACAGCCTACTTCCTTGAAATTTCGAATAGTAATGTTTTTATAAGAGGATATGCTGACATTGTTTTTATATGGATTGTAGCCAGATAGAGTTTGCATGGTATTTAGGATATAAGCGATTATGCGTAATTATGTGCAAATATTTACTTCTATTAAATTCTTTTTGTCTTATATCTTTAGGAATTTGTATAATGTAAAATGAAAATATCCATTAGAAAATATTTTAATGGATCGCGATGAAAATTAAATTAATAAATAAATAGGGAAATATGTACTGGTACCTACCAGTAATTATTCTTTATGTTACACATTTATTACAACAATGCTCTTCACATTATTGTGCATACTTAAAAAAATTGAGTAGAGACGCGTTAGTGAAAATATTAAAACAATTATTCATTAAAGACATAATATTAATTTAGTAAGTTATAATCGTGGCTAATATTAATAAATTTTATTGTTATTTAATTGTAAAGAAAATAAATACAAAGGAGAGATTCATATAACCGCTTAAAGAACACGTTTGAAACATAAAGATGGAATCTATTTATGATTTTTATAAGTTTATTAGATGGTGATTTGGTTGATTTTAAAAAGGTTTAAGTAACAATTAGCAGTAAGTAAATAAAAATAAAGATTTTACGACCACATCGCATACACGCGGCTTATGTAAAATAACTTTTGGTTATTTTTTTATACCAATCAATCAATGAATGTATTGCAACATTACATCGTCTGTTTAGGGACGTGTGTAAAAGATATACGAAAACGTATAACTAACATTTACATAAAGATCGCACAAAGTATAAAAAAAATACTTAGTCATTTTAGTTTCTCTATATCGGCGTGTTTGATATTTATGAATATTCTTTATAAAATATTTTATAAATTACAAACACGGCTGTTGAATGCGACCTCTTGGGTTTGGCGAAAGGTTCGGCTTTACGTCTTAATTAATTTAAAATGGGGAAAAAATATTGACAAATTACTAATAGTTAGATTTAATGATAACGTTAGCTCTATTCGCGAGACAAACGACAGCCGGAGCTCGTTTGGAATGGACACGGAGGAGGTAAATTAGTAAGTAAGTAATGCCTCAATATCTCTTAGCGGAGATTTAAGAGTGTAATCAATTACGGAGTTTAAATAACGTTAGTTTTGAAAAGGCGCGTCAGAATAGACGGACCAAATATTAATTTTTTTTTTCGATATTTGTATGATGAATTTGGGAATTTGGAATTCATCATAAGGACGCCTTATACGGGGTATGAATTTTCTTTGCTCCACGCGAGGTAGAGTAAGTGACTATCACCAATATCATAACTTTTATTTAAATAAATGATCCAGCAAAGCAAACTTGTGGAAATATAGAGACATCTTTCGAATTTTAATAAGGTCTAAATATAATAATATAATTCTTTTACTTTTCCAAAGAATACTTTTTCGTGAGACTTCAATTGTGGAAAGCTTTTATAAGTAACTTTATTTTGTAAACAGAAATTCATTTCAAATATTTCAAACGTCAAAAGCATTTCGATTTTATTGTAACGTCACGTTTATTATCAATTTATGAAAATTTGACATCAATCATTTATTCAATTTTTTTCATTTTCAGATATAGTGACGAGATGAGCAAGTCGTGCGCCTGATGGTAAGCGCCAAGCCTGCCCAAAAACAACGAAATACCACACAGAGCACGCCTGGCTCTGTGCTGCGCTCGTCATCCAGAGATATTAGATGGTTTATCTCTTTGCCCTGTAATTTGTCTGGAATCCTTCAAACCGGAACACAGAAGTGCTTACACACTACTGCTTGGCGGCAGAATATCTGGCAATGCAGTGGTACCGCTCCAGTCAGATTATGCAAGAGTCCTACTATTTATAAAATCACATAAGATAAATATAGCTCTTCTTTCATCAGATCATGTATAGAGTAATGTTTTGTCTCCTTGAATATTTAAACTCTATAAAAATAGTAAAGCCTTCTGGTTCAAATTGGTAACAAACAAAAGAAACCGCATCACTGTACCATTCAGTTGTATACTTTCCATGTGTGTTTAGTCGCTGTTAACGTTATGTTAAACTCATTATTGCTACAACGGAATGAAATTATCTATATTTAAATATCATTATGCATGTTTTGCATGTCGACGCTTGCTTACAGATAACGCGTGTTCTATGTTTTCCTTCGTAGATAGTGATACATACATGCATAGTGTTTAGTTAATGCTCGTTGTAACAGCAGAGACAGCACGCGGTCGCAAAATAACATTGTCAAAGAAAATTCGTTACATTGATTGCCGCTATTTACGACGGCTTGCGTTCTGAAACCCTTGTGTTTATTTATTGAAACACCCTCAACACATAACAATTAAAAATCCATGTTACTACTAGCGTTTCCTCGACGTACAGGGAAATAAGGTAATCTAAAAAGTGGACAGTTTATGATTATGTAGCACTCAGTGCGAAACCGAAATGTAGAGTCGAAGCTCGTTAGTGATTAAACTGTCACGTTTTATATTAATTTTGTTAAATTAATAAGTGATACTCCTTACAAAATCTGCCTGGGATGGAAACCACTACATTTCCGGTTGGTCAACCGCCTAGCGGTAATGTATAAGCACTATTACGTTAAGGTTTGAAGGGCAATGATGCCAATGTAATTACTAGTCATTTAGATCCATATATCATCTTAACGTACTCCGGACCCACCGTCGCGGGTCCCGTCGGCACACTCTACACAACAAAGTAGGGAAACTATTATAATACTCACGGTAGGAAGAAATCGCCTACGAGCACGGCGACACATACACACCGCGTACACTCGATTCACCCGGGGCGGTTCTCACCGTCCCCAACTACCGATTGATAAAGAACAGTCGACGGCCGTCGCGATCTAGGTCCATAAACCGGACCCCGACGGCCCTTAGTCGACAATCCCCCGTTTTTGCCTAGTACGCATGTCCTCATGCGTGACCCCGCAGGACGTGGGGTCTATCCAACTCATGGAAACTTATCATTTCCACGGGTTCGGCGATCCGATGTAGCTTTACATGGCCGCATAGGCCAAAAGCGACAACGTCGTTATATACAGATCATCTTAAATTTGACTGGGTGACGAGCGCAGCAAATCAAAATTGCACTGCAGTACGTATACCTTTAAAAGCCACATTATATTAACATGTTATGTTATCGCATATGAAAATTAGAAAGTTTAAAAAGATTAAAATCATAAATTGAACTGGTTTAATCATTATTTCATTTAATTCAAATGCACCAAGGCTAGTTTCGTAGACATTTTAATTGATTTTACATGACACATTGTTCTCTAACAGACAGATAAATTCCTAAAGGCAACCCCGAGTTAATTGTTTACGAAAACGGAATATGCCCACACAGAAACAAGAAATAATAATTTAATCTCACAATGTCGTGACATAAATTCGAATAGTCGTAAAGGAATTCGTGACTTGCTGAGAAATGTTTAAGGTTTACTTTTAAATGTCCTACACTACATTTAATACAACTTTGTATAATTGGAACAGCAATAAGTAACCCGTTATTGATGCAAAGACATGGTTTTAACTTATCTGTTTGCTAATAAAATGAATTTATACGTTCATGATATTATGAGCGTTGTGGCTTGTGTGTTTAAGGCGAAATTGTTGTGCGTATTCCCGACAGCCGCCACGTGGCGCCAGTCCTAGCTGTCTCTGTTAAAACTGGAAAGTGATCAATCAAAGAAAGAAATAAAAACCGAGAATTGATAACAAATCTGTACGCTCGCGGCGATACATCACACGTCTTGGAAACAATTATAGAACTTTTGCAAACAATTTTTGTAAGGGTGTATGTAGGTTGTTTTGGATTTCTCTGTTGAATTTAAACTTATGTTATAAAAAGGACTAGACGCATACTGATGCTAAATATTTTTATTTGTTCTTTCACGAAGCATATCGTGACGTTTATAACTTTCATTCATTTTACTAACCAATTTTCCAAAAATTTACTGGTGCGGAATCCGAAAAAATATATTCAGGTCTACTGAATTCTACTATTATTTGGAGAGGGGGCAACTGCATTGGCATCCACAACATCATTGGTACGGCACACATACATACGTACGTAACAACAAACTCGGGTTCCTAATAAGAAAAACATATTCACCTAGCCCCACTCAGATTTGTGACATCATACACAGCGTTTATAGATAATATGCTCACATTTCAATACTGTGAGGAATGAGTTGATGGCATTATGATCAGACTCAGGAAAAATATGAAATATATTTAAGTTACTTACATAAAATTCGTACTTAAGAACGAATCCTGTTATTAGATTATATACTATAGTTTTTATAACACGGTCAAAAGTACGATAGAGTTAACATAGAGATTCTGAAACAACATAGAGTTAGTGTTCTTCTTCATTCATCATTATAATTCACATTTTTATCCTACATAATTTGACTTATCAATGGATTTAAATTGTTTGTTTGTATAACAGATTGATAAAGTACACCAGCATTACAGTTGGTGACTGAGATTCTTAAGCTGTCTATCATAGTCCTTCTGTCTGAGTATAAAAACTATTACTTCTTCTGTGGCGTCGGAGTTCTTTATAGTATGTTTTTATTGTAAAAAGGGCTATAGCTCTCCATACATTCGTAGATGGCGTCAATGAGTCAATTATAATGTGCACTGTTTAAGGTAAGTAGTCGGTTTTTTGGATTATAATCCAGCTTATAAATGAAATTTCAATTTTATGTCACATGATTTTTAAAGACTAATTAAAATTATTTAACATTTTACACATATTCAAATAAGTGCTTCTCAATAAATAATTAACATTTATTTAATTATTAATTATTATTTTTTGGGCAGGGCTTATAATATTTGAATATAAATTAGGCCTTGTTAACTTGTTTAGTTATTCAGAATTTGTACGCATATTATTACAGTCATCTAGACTTATCGTTTCTAGAATGAAACTACAAATCTGTAATAAAAGAAAATTAGGGAGAGCTTCTTACGAATTTAAATATGTAATTTGCTCAATTATCTAGAAGAAACACTAGTCTACCGTAAGCCCACGAATTAGAGTCATTTTAACATTTTCCGATTAACCTGCAGGGTAACAATAGAATCGAATGAACATAGAAAATAAATTTAGCAATAAAAATCAGCATCATTTATTAACACATAGACAATTTTGTCTCTCCCGTATAGCGTCTATTTCGAAATAGAAAATGCGATGGAACAGTGGAAATGTGAAAGCGTAGTAAATCGAGTACACGGGTTTTTAATCGGAATATATATTTTTATAGCAAACGTTGGTATCGATACAATAAATCGTGCCAACGCACGCCGCATGTGTTGTGCGTACGTCACTAATAATTCCAAAGTAAAAAAAAACCAAATCTAACGTTAAAGGAAAATAACATAAATTCGCGTCAACTAATTAGTTTCTTTCTACGATAGAAATCAGTCATGAGGATATGATATTTTCGAAGCAGATGAGATATCGCTAATAACCAATGTCATAACTAAGATTTCAACTAATTTGAAATTAATAAAGTTAAATAAAACTAAGACGGCTTTCATGCTTTATTATAAAAAGAACCACATTCACAAGAAAGTAATTATGTTTTATTGTCTCGATCATAATCGAGCCTTGAAAATAGTTTCTTTAATTATTCATATTTCATCTTTTAGGAATTAATCAAAGTCAAAGTCAAAAATTTTTATTTAAAATTGTATTGGTTTACAATTTATAATTTGAATCTTAAAATAGCCTGGAGGCGATCACATCATTCCCAAGG
>DWGO01000231.1:0-13852 GCA_018247635.1 Eurytides dolicaon deicoon
TCGCTGATTCGCGCGCTTATTGAGTATTAGGTTATGAGTGACTATGTTTTTTTTTTAATTGGTAAGTGATCACGGCGGTGAGAGATCGGGCCAGTTGTTACCTTGCAGACTAAATGGAAACCAGCTTGCATCTCTTGTCTAATTTTTCTATGGCAGTTAGTGACGAAACAGTTGATCTGTTTGGCAGAGATGAGAGGTGCACTTCAGTAATTTCTCTGGAAACATTACCTTCTGTCCCTTGATCATGGACTCTATTAAGTGTTTGAAGAGTTTCATGTTGTTAACATGAAACTCTTCAAACAGTGTAGTATTCGCGTAAATGCAATGAATCATATTACTATTAATCTACCTTTTCCCAAATAAGCTGATCCAGCACTCGTGCATAGGTAAACCAATTTCAGATACCTATTTATTTCGTCATTATCTGTGGTTTCGTTAAATTAAAAAATTATATCCGCCTCTGCCTATCCGTGAACATGATGCAAAACGACCTCCTCGAAACGGCGAAAACGGGAATAACTCGGGGAAATCTACACGTTTTTTTTTTATTTTCACAGTCAAAAACCTCCGTCGGAAATAACCAAGCCTTTTTCGGGGCACGGGCGGAGGGGGCACTTTAAGTAGACAGCTATTTACTCACAGACAAGAAGAGGCGGAATGAATTAAAAGGCTACAGATAAACTAAATAAACAACACTGAAAAATTCGGTAACTGTCTCGGACGGGAGTAATTAGACGGCTAATTCTATGATCACCTAGCCGTGAAATGGTCAGCGGTGTATTGGCCCTCGTACCCTAAAGGTCTACACGTCTCTTTAACCCTTTTTGTTCTTTTTTTTTTTCAAATTTAATACCAACCATAGTTGGGGGGGTAATAAAATCTTCGCGAGCACTCAAATGAGTTGAACTTTTGAAGCGTGGGGTACAAGACAGAGCCAGGTCAGTGAGGAGGGAGTCAGTGTGCAGGGCCGCATTGGCCACGCGCTTTTCATCTTTTTATTAATTTTTTAATTTAGAATATATATAATCTGTTGAATTCATCACGTTATCGTACCAAAATTTAAAACTAAACCTATATGTAATGCAAGGTGCCCCTTCGCCCTTCCCTTACATTCGCCGAATGTTATTTTCAATTTATTTTATTTTAAAATTATTACGTTTTGACGAATTTTGAACAATAATACTATACGAGTACAGACAGATAATGTATGTATTTTTAAATTAAATAGTGATGCATTTCACTATCAGAAAGAAGTTTATATTCAGTGTACATTATTTTTTGCATATCAAAAAGAAGTTTTGCTGTTAGGTAGATGTACTAGATTATAACAACTAGGGAAGAGACGTCCAGAGAAGTGTTGTTTTTGCTCACACTAATCGAATCTTCGGAGCGAAATTTCGTCCCATCTCCGCTAGGCCATTCGGCTTGTCGTGGAAAAAAATCAACTTCGGTCAGACAGTCGTTATCGCTGTTGACAGCTGCTCGTTTGCTTGATTCAATGTTGAGTTAGTGAGAGAGGTTTTAAAAATGGAGTAGAACGTCTCCGACGGGCATATTTTATTAATTACGAGGCAAAATTATAATAATGAACAAAATAGTATAACGTATTTGAAAATAAAATAAAACGAGTTATGTTCACATAATACTTAAAAACTCAAACATTTCTCGAGTCAATTCTAAATAAGAGGAATTGGAAAATGAAGAGAAGAACGACTGATGGTGTCTAACGTAAAAAACAAACGTTTTGGTGGGAGAGTTGTATTAGATTCATTTGAAAATAGAACACATTGAATATTTCGCTTTCAGCCTTATACTGCCAGCTTATTGTATACGATTGTTATTTCTTTGTCTTGTGATGTTTTTTTAAGAGATAAAGTGACGAGACGAGCAAGTCGTGTGCTTGTTGGTAAGCGTCACGCTTGCCCACCCATAACAAAACTACCGCACAGAACGTGCTCTGTGCTGCGCTAGTCACCTAGAAATATAAGATGGCCTATCTCTTTGTCTTGTAATTATGTTTATATTATATATGATGATATTTCCGTTGCCTTAAGGATTGGTTCATTAAACTCAGAGCCCGCAGAAGGCTGCCGCTTCGTATTTTTGGTTCGTTGGCCTGGCATTGTCGTAGGTTAGCTTCGATTCTGTGTTACCGTTAAGTGATAAGGGGAGTTATTCGCGAGAAAGCGACTCGCTTGAGCGCTGAACACGAGATAAGCGTCTGAGCCCGCATTGCGCGTACTCCGCGGAATGTACTTACGACATTACGCTAGACTATATTGAGGTTCTGGGTTATTAATAAACATTTAAATACGAACACAGTTTGTAAGCGAACTACAGTACAGGCCGCTGTAACCTAGTTTCGTGCTAAGATAAGAAGCAAAATTGCATGCAAAGAAATTATTGCAATTTCGTCGTTGAAATTACTGTTACAAGACTTACTTTTCAGTCGTCTTATTGAATTGAAAGAAAATCGTTTTGGCAGGATCTCTTTAAGTCATTTGTTACCGATTAACACTATTGACATACAACATTTTCCATCTAGACGGTTACTTTGTTGTCATAGTATGTGTGGCGATCGAACATTAGTACAACCAAAATATCCTAAGTACTGTATTGTTACTGCAATCGCTGTTGTTTCTTTTTTAATTCCTCGCCCCCGCACGCGGGCAATGAGATAATAATTCACCCGCCGATGCCCTCCCGAGTCCGGCCCTGCGGTGGACGGCGCAGTCTGAAAAAAAAAAGTTTTTTCACTAACTGAAGCATTAATCCGGGCCCGGTATTAGTTTACTCGCTTTTACATTCGCCTGTGTGCGCCGCCGCGTGCACGTGTGCGAGACGCCGTGCAACTTTCGCACAGACTGGGCGAGGGATGCAGAGGCTGCACTCCGGCCGGACTTTGCACTTTGACACTACCAAAAAAAAAACAACAACCGAAACCCGGTGACCGTTCTAAATTCAAATTTAATCCGTTGTCAAAATTTTCAAGGAGGATCTTTATAGTGTGATATGTATATCACGGTGTTGTAATGGAGAAGGACGTTTGATTTTTTCATTGATATTACGGACGCACCCTCTGCTACCTTTCGCGCTCTGTCCCGTAGCGGCCGGTGTCGGCTCGTACCGGCGTACTCGAAAGCCGGACGGCGTCCACCCACCCACACAGCCACGGCAACGCGCAAGCGAACCTATAGGTATGCACCATGCACACCATGCATACGTATGCACGCTGTACATAACGCGTAATACCTCCCCCGTATCATTTGAACGACTACGGCGCGCATCAGGTTTTAATAACCATTGTATTTGGCAACGATCGAAATGAGCGCGCGCGGGGAAGTAGAGTCGGTGCAAAATGTCTGGAAACTATTTCGTTCGCCCCGCCGTTTTTTTTTTCGGACGCCCGCGAACTACACGCACGGTTTATGAGCCGACCGACTCCCCCGCTGACGGGCGCTTGGCCGAATTTATTAACGCATCATTGTTCCCGATTAGTAGTTCCATATTTGAAAAAATTCGAAAACAAATGAGCGGGGCGGCGGGAAATTGCTCTGTTGACTTTTTGAATATTCGAATGTGAGTGATTTAAAAAACAAAAAAAAAAGAAGAACAATCGAAAATTATTCTTCATATGCATATTTCGGTTTATTTAGGAATATTATTCATGAAGCCTGATGACTTACGCATACGCATATTTTTAGTCGTATTCATTTCGTACACAACGCTAATAATTACTGTACAATTTTATTAACAAATCTATGAAATATCTAATTATATTGAATAAATACTGTTCAGAAACAGACGAAAGATGAAATAAACCAAGAAAGGACGAAAGACTCTATGATTAAGCCAAAGTAATAAAATTGCAGTCAGATAATTTCTGATGAAAATCAAAAATGTATGCACATATGTTTGAACACAACGTGTGTCTTTAAAACAAATATACTAACGTTTTGCAAAATTTCCGCATATACTTCAAACTAACAATGGCACGAGAACCCGCATGAAATCATTTACCGTTAAAGACATTGCATGCGTGCTAATTTTCGTCACCTCAAAAGATACGCACATTACTCCTGATATATTTTAACGTTTACGTATTGAACACTATCTATATACGGATAGTAACACACATATTTCATTTATACATATGTATATAAACGAACATAAAAGATTTCTTTTCGATTCAATCTCGCTTGTTATTCGTCCAGAAAGTCCAGAAAGCTCCTATTAATAAATTTAAAAAAAAATTAAAAGGACGTTTGTGTGCTAAAGGCTTATACAGTAAATGATTTCATTGAAAATAGCACACCTTGGGAATGATTTGATCGCCTCCAAGCTCTTTCAAGATTATAATTATAAATTGTAAACACAATTCTCATTTTTAAAAAAAAGAGAGTTAAGAGGCCCTGTGAGTTTCTTTCGCCTGTTCTTCTCAGGACTGAGGCATTTTTTTCCGAACAGGTGGTAAAGTTTATTTGTGTTGACGTCAAAAAGAGATTGTAAATCAATCCAATTTTGAATAAAAAAATTTTGACTTTGACTTTGTAACAACAACACGAATCATTAGAACACGAGTCTTCCGCGGGATTCGACCCCCAGGCTCTGATTTGTAAATCAGAGGCAGTTTTAAATATCTATTCTATATCATAATAAATTTGTGGCACAATACATATGTTCTGTGTCCAACGTTTGCTGAGTCGGATAGTCAGAAATAAAGACATCAATATACCAAAAAACATATATTTTATAATTTTATTATTTACAATAATTCAACTTTTATTTACATATTAACAACAGCAAATGTACCTTTTCGCTTAAGGCCGCAACTCACTGTCTGGTAGGAAATTATCTCAAAATAATAAAAAAAAATTGTGTACAGATTTGAAATGTCACGATCGCGAAGTGATAAACACTTCCGACGAGTGACACCACACAAAGGCCGTCAGTTTCCGAGCGGAGTTTCCAACGGACGGGGCAATGCAATGGAAGGAGTCATTCCCAATTTTCATACAAAAACTAGTCAACATACAAAGATTCAGTAATACGACCCCGTCCGCAAAAACTGCGCAAGAACACATGATGGCTTATTCGACTAAAATTATTTAACCATACACATCATCAACAACGCTCGCTCGTACCTAACAGGTTACTAAGAAATTAATAATAATAATAAATATGAGAAGTCTTTGTTCATTCTCAATTTCATAATATATGACATGGTGTATGTACAATAAAATCAGTCCAACGAGAGCACAGTGTAACCACTTTCGCATTTAAAAATCATGTTCAGGAATTTCGCATCATCGAAGTAATTGTTCATTCACACCAACAATACAAGTGTGAAGAGTGATGATTTATATTCAAGATTCGGGCAAAGCTTAAATGCACCTATAAAGTGTACATGTATATTATTGTAGTTTCACTGTTGCGGCACAATAACAGTTGCCAACAAGAATGCTATTGGATTTTTTGAAAATACAATTTTTATGCAATTTTATACTGGGTTTTACAAAATGAGTATATCAAGCTGAATGGACCGAATACTGTACCAGATGTAGATATCATGTATACATTTTCAGATCAAAGATCAATTAAAAAAAAAAAATATTCAAAAATGCAGTATTCAATTACACAGTAAAATTATTGTGTCACAACACAAAAAGGTTACACATGTAGTCTTCAAGCGCAGGGTAAGTGTAGTTTTTAAAATATTGCATAAAAAGGATTAGCTTATTTTATAAAATTGGCAATTTTGTTACTAATATTCCTTTAATTGACAAAATATTCTGCCACCTTTTTCTGACGAAAACAGTTACTGGTTAATCGTAGCGCGTAGGTACGGCAGTGAATGGTTTTTAATTCACAGGTTATTGACCTCGGCCAGATTTATTGCTAGTGTAGTATAGAAACAGAAAACTGTAAAATGTATTTTTTTTTACGAATGGACTAATGTAGTCATGGGAATTCCTATTCATTAACACAATTGGTAACCCTTCTCTACTCGATATACTCGATATATTTCTGTAATACCCGGTATATATGCCATTATGAAGGACTATTGAACTCGACACAACACTCAGGTGCATTTCAGTTTTGCTATCAATGAATTACATTTTGATGATCTGATGTCATTTACCAAAACCATTTTGTAAATGACATCAAACATATTCAGAATTGACTACAGGCACATGATGCATTTCTGTATTTGTTTATAGTGCAAACATACTGGGGGACAATGTTTAATGGAAATATTTAAATTCAATAACATCAAAATATAAAAAAATTAAAAATTCATATTATCTTAAATACATGAGTTATAATAATTAACAATGTGAAATTTAAAACTGTCATGAGCATGTATGTACATTATTTCTGCAACGGATTTGTTTTCTCTACAACTTGTTTTTAGATAAGAGAAATTAACAACATCTGTAGCAATGCAGAATTATAACTCTTTTTCTAAAGTGTTAATGTTAACATAATGTAACTGTAGACTATATGTTTTTTTATTGAAATAAATATCATGTATAGAATATTTATTGTGACATTGTAAATAAATAACTGTAATGATTGATACAAAAATCGATGGCAGCAAAGAAAAACCGCATTCATTTTTTTAGAAAACATACTTGTAGCTGCTTTTATATACGCATCAAAAAACTCCTAAAAATGAATTTTTTTATGAAAAAAAGATCTCTACATAAATATAAAAATTCAATTATGAAAAAAAGTGAATTTCGCTAAAATGCGTTGTCTTTTTATTCTTTGCTGTCGTCGAAATAATGGTCATATTACCATATTAAATTACAAAAGTACGACTTTTAAAATCTGTGGAAAATGCAATTTGGCTTATAAAACATAACAAAGCTTTATAGATGTTCTCTACTGTATTAATTAATAGATAATCAACTTTATACTATAAAGCATTAATTGGTTACTATAAAATTTAATCAACCAACTACTGGAAATATAATGTAGTTATGATATAAACATATTGTTATGATGACATTTTTTTAGTTATTAAGAAAATTCAAATATCGACACTAAAAATACCTGTGGCATTATGGTGTTGACAATAGGTTCACTTTTAATTATTGTTTTTATAATGCATATCTTGCATTTATATTATGCAGATGATATTTCCCAGCTAATGAATCCATTGAAGAACAAAGCATAATAATATATGTAGAAATCACTATATAATATTAACAACAAGCAAAGGGAAGCCTACAATGCAATTTCTTTCTATAATTCACAATAGATACAGTGAATGCAAGCACTCAGCATTCAGCCTTTCTCATAAGAAACACTCTTAATAGTTTTTTTTTTAATAATAAATGCTTGCATACAACATTATAATTTGAATACTTGTACAATTTCAGTTTAATACAGATATTTTTTGACATCAGGACCTAAATCATATGATATGATTTTATTGTCAAATTCATTATAAATTCATAGACTTGTCAAATATCTGATTGCCTATAATATAATAGATATAAAAAATTATAAAACAAATTGAAGATGAATGGGGCAGTGATAAATTAACTACAGTTATCTACAATAACATTCTACTAAAATGTTAGGTGTCAAAACATCATTTCTCTTTATTTATAGTCAAACCAACCTAAAATAAATCCCCCAGTTTCAGTTTTAATATTTATGAGTTTTATGGAAAAGCCCAATGTGTGGTTTTACTAGAGACATATTTTGCAACTGTATCTATCTTAGCATAATTTTTGGAAAAAATACCAGAAAACTATTTATTGTGATAATGTTTAAAATAGTAGCTATAAAATGTATGCTGTTATGCAAAACAATTCAGTTTATTATAAGGACAGCACATATTTATAATAAGCCAGTAGATAATACTAATATCAGGTAATGTGAACTTTTGCTTTTAGATGATGATTTGTATTGTTTAGGTGAAAAACACCCGAAAATTCCGAGACATTCATTACACTACCACAAATTCCAATCTTCATACCCAATTTGAGGTGATTTTAAATTCATACTAAACACATACCTTGTCAAAATAAAAGAAATTGTCTACTTTTTTTTCGAAGAATTTGCACCAAGTAGACCTTGTGATCTTAAATAATGAATATATTATAATACATACATACATATGTATAGACACAGCAAAGTTTTTATATAAAGGTCCCATTAGTTCAAAGTCAAAAGGCGTTTGTACATTTTAAAGTACGTAATTCCATCACTTCTCGCAACTTAGACACTCTGTATGTACTATTAGGGGTTAACGACTGGTTACACGCGCACTATCCGAGGTTCTGTTTGTTACGGACACTAGCACTAAACATCACATGTACACTAAGAATCCCACATGGGTGCTTCTTTACTCTGCGTCACTGGGAATATCAAAGCTCCCAGGACCGGATTGTAGTCACTATGTGGGGTTGCTGGCGTTGGTGGGTGGTGGTAGAGCTGGGGGTGGCCCAGTCGTCCATTGTACCAGCGCGTGCTGAGGCAGTTGCGTGGCTTGGAAGTGATCCTTCAGCAAGGCTTGCGAGTAGTTGCAGTGCATTTGGTAAGCTTCGTTCTCGCGGTCCGTATCGCCGGCGAGCCGATATAAATCTGTTGGAACGAAAGAAAGAAAAACTTTTATTTGTTCTAATCCTTCTTTAACAAAGTGGTAGGACTGTTGCAGATTCCGACTGGGACGGTACTGCTGCATTGCCCGATATTCTACCGCCAAGCAGTAAAGTGGAAAAGCACTACTATGTTCCGGTTTGAGGGACAATGATCCCAGCGAAATTACAGGGCAAAGAGATAGACCCTCTTACATTTCAGGGCAGCACAGAGCCAAGCATGCTCTGTGTGGTACTGTATTGTATTGGGTAGGCGTGATGCTTGCCATCAGTGCTTGTCATCATTATCTCTTTTCTTTACAGATTAAAATGAAGAAAGTCTTCTGCTTATAGCTGCTGTGTTCTATTAACATTTTTTTTCTTTTAACTCTAGTTAGATCTATACAGATAAACTAACAGTATCTATATGCCTTATTTAGGCTTTAGGCGTACTTTAATTGTATTGATCACGGGATCCCCTGCAGGTGATAGCTCATATTCTCATGCAAATCATAATTTAAGGTCAACAATTTGTAACATGATACATGTTGTACATCACCAAGAACCATGGTTTACATAAATCGACGGTCTAGGTCCAATCGACGGTTGGACGGTTGAAGTATAATCCGTGGACTAGTCGAACGGCTAAACTGAACTGATTCAAGAATCATGGGACTAGTTAAATGTTTAGACAGCTAAACTAAATCATGCTGAAAAAGAATCGATATATTGATATTTTTAATTGCTTTTATCGATATTTTTAATTCGTTTTATCGATATTTTTAGCCGATATATTTTAATCCGATATATCGATACAAAATATTCAGTATCAAAAATTGTATCAAAAACGATATTTTTTTTCACTTCCGATATCCCTAACTCACAGATGTCGTGCGTCGTTTACGTCTAAGTTTACGTGGTGAATAATTGTTAAAACAATGTATGTGCAAAAAATACGCCTGTATCATAATTATTAATTGTATTTAGTCGGTCCTATATGTGGAAAGAATACATAAATACTTTTTTTATAAATAGACTTGACGAATTCAACTAGTTGATGGACGCGTCGATTTACAATAATAGACTGTATAGTGTCATTTATGATAAAAACGTCGACGACCCATAGTTAGTTCACAGTAACAGTGATCAGTATACTGTTAAAAGTCATGTAACATATTAATTTGTGTTAGAAAATTATTTATTTTTACTAACTATTATTATACACGACAAGTGGGTTGCATACCTGATGGTAAGCGACATACTAAGAACACAGCGCCACTAAGTACTATACAAGTTCATAACTATTTGCCTCTCTGCTGCACTCTTCTCATACACAAACAACCAGTCATCACATTGTTCGGGTGAGATGGTACATATAAAATTGTTCTGTGAAACTGGAACACAGTAATCCATGCTTCAGTTCAGCAATGCAATAAAGGCACTTCTCCAGGCCAACAGGATACATTTAAAAATTTCTCATTCATATACTAAATTATTATCCTATGTTGTCAACAAATGGAAGGTGTTATTATAATGAGTGTTATTAACGTGTTTAATTTTTAGTACCTTTTAGTATTGCAGATGCCCACAGTTGTACATGTACATCTGGTATTTTACTGGCCAGCTGCATAGCGGGCGTCACCATGTTCATACTCTCCCGGGAATTGTTGATCGACAAAAATATGTGACCGAGCAACACAAGGGAACAGGACGTCAGTCTATTCAGGTCCTCAGCATTAGCCATTTTCAGCGTTTCACGAAGGTACCGCCTGTTTACAAAGAAATTGAAAAAAATTAAAGTGCATATATAATTGAGTATTATTTTGCAAGTGGAAAACCATTTATAGCTCCAAGCCTTGAAGGCACTTCCATTGTGCTTGGGTGGGAAAAATAACACCAAGAAATAATTCCGATTGCTTTCTTGTTGTATATACTATGTTAAGACGATGAAGAAAACCCCTGTTTGTATGGAGGAATGCCGCAACAAAAGAAAACTAACCAAGCTGAGAGGAAATAAATGGTTTACAGCTAGTTGGTTCCTCACATGAGGAAAAACTTATTTGATTAACAAATACTTGTAATAGGTGTAATTTACGACTATGATCTTATGTTTGCGAGACGAAGAGAAACTTTTTTAAAAGAAGTAGAAGAGTTAAGCTTAGTTGCTTGAGAATAACATTTTTTTCTAAAAATAATATTACATTATATATTATTAACATAAAATTTACACTTACTTAGCTTCGTTATATCGCGCCTGGAAAAATGCTTGAAGTCCTAGTACGTAGTAAGATGCCGCTCGTAAGCCGTGTGCGTATGCAGGCAAGGCTTCTGGTCGCACCTTAAAATATTAATGATATTATTCATATTCGTTTGTACTTAATAGTAGGTCAAGTGGTAGGGCTCTTGCAGAGCTCATTGGGGCGGTACCACTGCATTGCCGGATATTCTGCGGCCAAGCAGTAGTGTGTAAGCACGACTGTTCCGGTTTAAAGAGCTATCTAATGACCATCCACTGTATCTGAGTGACGAGCGTAGCACAGAGCCAAGCGCGCCCTGTGTGGTACTGTGTTCTTATGGGCAGAAGAGACAATTACCATCAGGCACACGATTTTTACTCGTCTCGTCACTATATCTCGTAAAAAAAAGTCTTATTGTGTTTAAATCTCACCTGCTCCATAAGTTGGGCTAGGTCACTGTCTCTTCGGCCTCGCAAATATACAATGGCCAGGTTGAGTTTGGCGAACATCCATAAATCTCTTTCTTGTGACATCTGCGGATTGAAAAGATTGTCAAGACATCAAGTTATCATTATTATTTTTAACATGTTGTTATGTACATTTACACCGCTAATTGTTTCCACATGCTCATTCGTAAATAAAAAAAAGAAATATAAAGAGACCGGCTTATGTAATGATTGAAGATATACACTTGCAACAAACTATATTATAATATCATGTATCAAAATATATACATACATGTGTATATATATGTATATATACATATAACATACACAAAATATTTAAAATAACATTCAAAAATATGCATGATATACAGTAATGCCCCGCTTTACGCGAGGGATACGATCCGGAAAAAACCGTGTTAACTGAAATTCGCGTACATCGAGGTTTAAGATGTAGAAAAAATACAAAATTTAATATGTACAAAAAATACGAATCATTTTTATCAATCACTTTAATTCTAAGAACACTTAATGCAATACATACTATTAATAATTTTTTACAGAAAAATACATCAATTGTCTTTTGGGTAGCGTTTCTATGTACGTTCTTGTAAAATACGTTTATAACACCCAACACTGTTTTTAATTATTTGACACACTGTCAAGACACGGTCATCATTATTGTCTATACTCTGCAATATGTCGAAACCTGAATAAATTTTTGAAAGAGCATTTTGTATTCCCCCTAAAATAAATTTTAACTTCGCGTTATAGTGAAACCGCGCATAACGGGGTCGCGTAAAGCAGGGTACTGTAACTCAATTATATTCAAGTTATGACTAAGCTTCCGAATAGAGGGAAAATAACTCACTTGTATAGCTGTATGAAATTGTGACTCGGCTGCCTCCATGCAATTCATGGACATTGCATAGAGTCCTAGCAGGCAATGTAGTTGTGGTGTGTGTGCCATTGCGCTGCCCGCTGCAAAATTTAAAATTACGTTACGTTTTATTATAAGATAAAGTGATAAGAAAGAAAGCAAGTCGTGCGCCTGGTGGTAATATTGACCTGAAAAGTAAGATGATCCATAGGTCGCATGGACATGTAAAAAGTCAGTCCTGACTACTTATCAACGCCATCTAGGGGTGGCTTAGGGTAGTCGTTATTAAGAGGTAGGTTTACCGCCTCTGCGCCTGATCTCTCTCTGGTCGTGGCGGTTATCCATCCCATCGGGCTATGAGAGTAAAGAAAGAGCGAGTCCGTCTGCGCAAACGCTTGTGTACTTTGATAGCGCGGGCAGTTGGCTGATCTCTTGAATACTGGCCACTATGGACATTTTTATATAGAATCGTATGAACGTACGCGTAGGTGCGACGGCCAGTAGATGGGCAGCACGTGCGATCTCGTGCAACGCGTTCGCCTTGCCGCCAGTGACGAGACGACACAAGGCCGCGTGCTCCACCAATGCCATCCGAAGCCTCCACGCCAGCACAGCACCACTCCTGGCGCCACCGCTGCTCCTGCCCTCTTCGCAACCGCTCGCTACAAGCAATTATACAATTATTTTCGAGATGAAGTAACGAGACAAGCAAGTCGCGCGACTGATGGTAAGCATCATGCCCATAAAATACCATGGTGAAACCATATTGTTGTTATATGACCAAAACACAGTGGATGGCTCAACGCCGCGCTTGTCAGCCCGAGATATAAAATGGTATATATCTTTGCACACTTATTACGTTACACACGATACACAGAAGTGCTTGCAAACTACTGCTTGGTGACAGAATAATTGGAAATGCAGTGGTACCATACCACACAGATTGCGGGAATCCTCCCACTTTTACTTAAGCTTCACTGCAAACCATTAAAGGTGGTGCAAGGGGGGCACTTAATGCTATTTGGAACTTACAAGCTTAGAAAAAGATTTTGGCAGGTGTAATAGCACTCTTATGCAGAGTAAAGACTGGGGTGGTACCACTGCTTTGCCAGTGATTCTACCGCCAAACAGTAGTATATTAAAATTAATGTGTTCTGGGTTGAAGAACAATGATGCCAGAGTAATTACTGGGCATTGAGTTAGAACATCTTTAATCTCATAGCAGAGACAAGCGTAAAGGAAAAATAAATAAAAAAAAACACTCACACGTGAGCTTATCTATCTGCGCCAACGCCTTCTCCGTGTACTTGTGCGCCTTGTCCATGTAGCCCGCTTGGGCGGAGTGCATCACTGTCACGAGGTACACCAACACGTAGAGCTGTTGCCGCGACAGCCACACGAACGATTCCCCCGAAGCACTACCGCAAACAGCTGAAATCACGTAACCAATCAATTATTATATATCCACGTCCACGTAACCAATCAATTATTATATATCGACGTACCCCCGTAAAGTGGTAAGTGCGAAATCTAACATTTTCAGGAAAGATAAAACATAAACCCTTGTTATTGTATGGTACCACGACATTACCAGATATTCTGCCGCCTAGCAGTAGTCTGTAAGCACTACTGTGTTCCGGTTTAAAGGGCAATGAGGCCAGCGTAATGACAGGGCAAAGAGATACACCATGTTATATC
>DWGO01000232.1:0-13839 GCA_018247635.1 Eurytides dolicaon deicoon
TGTGGTGATGTGTTGTTATAGGCAGGTGTGACGCTTACCATCAGGCGCACGACTTGCTCATCTCGTCACTTTATCTCGTAAAAAAATACACATTAAGACTAATTGTCGTCCAGGCAAAATAAATAGAAAATGTAGAAATGTGATTTTAATTGCCGTTTGTAAACGTTTGTTCATCAGATCATGTGGATCATATTGTGATTAATGAGTGTGACGTACACAGAGTACAAATATTTGATTGTTTTTATTTATTTTTAGCACCAAAAGCTATTATATTTTATATTTTTTTATGAATCGGAAATCGAACATGATGTTATTTTTTTATTTTTATTTTATAGTTTTACTTTTTGTCATTAGGCATATTTAGGGACTTAAAAATTATGGATTTAAAAATATCATCTTTTTCATCATTATTACTTATACCTGTACTCATTATACAACTGATTATTGATATAGTATCTAAAGGGACTCTTTTGCAATCCGTCTAGTGTGGTACCATTAGATTGCTATCAAGCAGTAGTGGACTACTGTGTTTCGATTTTAAGAGCGATGATACCTGCGTAATTACTGGAGATGTAGACCATCTTATATCTCTGAGTGACGAACGGAGCGCAAAGCCAAGCACATTCTGTATTGTTATAGGTAGACGTGACGTCTTGTTCTTTGACGCTCCTTGAGGATCAGGCGTATGATTTGTTCGTCTCGTAATTTTATTTTATAAAAAAATAAACGTAATTCTATTGCTAAGAAAATAATATTTCCTTATTAGAGCACCTGATGAAATATCTGTATCTGATGGCTTGAGGGCACAAGACAAATATCATCAAATCATAATTCATCTATGATTTTTAAAGGAGAAAAATTTTATATGACTGCATTAAAATCATAAAACCATAACTGTGAAAGCAGTGAAAATGTACATATAGTTCAATTACTGTATTAGTTTCAAGTAACGATAATAACAAAATAATAATTGATAATTTCTTATTTTTATATGTATTCCAAATATGTTTTTGTTTTTGGTATAACTAATTGTTGTGGAACGTTATTAGGTTTTCACAGAAAACCTATTTTGTTCCCCTAAATGTATCTATTACGATTACGATTAGGTAATGCGACCTCTCCACTGGGAAATGAATGCTTTTATTGAAAATAAATCTCTTTGCTGCTCCGAAAACACCAATCCTACTGCTATTTCACTTGTTTTGGCAATAAGTTAAAAAAAAATTCTCGTTTTCCTTGTTAGCTCTCTTTTTGCGTGAGTGGTGTCTTTTTTATTAATTTTATTAAAAAGTTTTGGTATATTTTTAACAAATTCATTAATTTGAAATAACTGAAACAAACAACGTCATTATGATGGTATTATATATAAATTATATATAAGTGACATCATTATATTATACATTGTATAAAGCTATCTGTACACTTTAAAAAAAAAATTAAAAAAGAATAATTCAATTTTGATATAGATTTTTTTTTGGTAAAAATTTAATACTTTATTTTAGAGTAACTTCATAAATGGACCATTATGCCACAAGAAAATTTAAATACTGAGCTTAGTGTGGAGAACTTTTTAATAATTTAAATAAGTAACTTACTGTAGTAAAATCTTTTTAGAGTATAAAGACAATATTGCCGCTTTAAAAAGTTTAAGTGAGACATCAATTTAAGTTTTCTACTTTCCTTCGTTAGATTAATGGTGTCCACTAATATCTTCATTTAGTTTTTTAACAACCGTACTAAGAATTTAGTACATATTGACAAATCTGTATTTTGAATTTTACATATTACTGTACCAAAATTAGTTACAAGTCGATTTTTTTAAAGAATGAACAAAATGTATATTCTGTACCAATGAAGATATTATATTAAGGAAGAAACAGATTTTTTTTAACTATTTCAAAATATCAAAACGCTACCGTATTCCATTAACACATTAAAAATACCTAAAATATTTTTCGCCCATGAATACATTAACAATCCAATAAATATTGTTAAAAAATTTAAATAATAACGTTACATTAGTACTCTTAAACGCGAAGATAAAATGATATTATGCAATGGTATTCTACCACAAAGGACTTGGTGTTTTTGTGGAAGAAACCGTAACTTTCAAAGCATGCGATTCCAGAGTAGTGCTTTCGTGGCTAAAAATACAGGCTTCATTTAACTGAAATAAATGAATTCCTCGTATGCTACTCTCGTGTATAATAAGAGACGGTCCATTTTAATTCATTTAAAGGAAGTTCTTTTCCACTTTCATAACATGGAATGTCTGTATGTTGTTGACTTTCAAAATAGAATTCCCATTCGAAACTTTACTAAATATGCAAGTTAACTTTGGGGTTGTAAAACATGACCAGTGAGTGATTTAATATATTAACAACGATCATTACCGTTCCTTTGTTTAATTGGTACAAACTAGCGTCCTCTCTCCAATAAATTTTACAATAGGATCCCAGAAAACGTCCAGAAAGCTCCTAAATTTAAAAAAAATATAAAAAGACGTTTGTGTGCTAAAGGCTATTTATTATACAGTAAATGACTTCATAGAAGATAGCACGCCTTTGGAATGGTGTGATCGCCTTCACGCTATTTCAAGATTTAAATTATATAATTGTAAAAGTAATTTTTATTAAAAAAAAAAGAGTTAAAAGTCTCGCTGAGTTTTTTTCACGTGTTCTTATCAGGACTGAGGAATTGTTTTCCGAACAGGTGGTAAATGTTATTTATGTTGATGTCAAAAAGAGATTGTAAACCAATCCAATTTTGAATAAAAATTTTTTTGACTTTGCATTGACTTTCATAGAAAAAAAAGTTTACACGAAATTTGATTTCCCTAGATCGTCTCAAGGTCCTCGGTTTTTTCGGGGACAATTTAGAGATCTAGTTGTTGAAATTATTGATTCGTTTTTGATGTTTGAACGTTATATTAAGCCTAAGTAAAGTTATATTCGACATGGCAATAAAACCAACTCTTGTTGCTTTTGCCTGTAATAAATGGTGGTTTATAAATGTATATAATTAAAAAAAAAATAACTCACTTTATTTCCGATTATTTTCTTGGTGTTTTGCTGATAGAACGATTCAAACGTACAGCACGGGAATCAATTCTACGTCGCATATACGAAATCGTTGCACGCCGTTTTCGTTCGTGTATCGCTGAAATGTTACTGGAATGATGTTATGTTAAGTTTCGGGCAAACTTGTTGTGTTGTCAAGTAAAGCGAGCTTGTGCTAAGTGCCCGCCGATCCGCCCCGAGGCGGGGAGTGGGCGGGGCGCTCGCGTATAAAAGCCTTGCATGCCTGAAAACTTTTGTTGTTGCATTCGCGCGATCATATCGTCAACTCGGTACGAGCAATCTTATCACTTAGTTAGTGACACTTTTCCGCAACGCCACATCAGTCGCCTTCAGGTAAGTTACCCCACGGTATAATAGGAATTGTGTCTCGAAATAAGGAAATTTTTTTCATGAATGGTCCCAGAGAAAATGCCACATACGCTAGTTCGATTGAATTTATTCCCTTAAAATTATTTATAGTGACAAGAAAATTATATCAATAATATCAATAATAATAAATAGTTATTCTTAACAACAAAAATTGATAATAGTTTCTATTTACTTTTTTAAAATACAATTGTTCGACTGAAATTTTAAATTATAAAAATACTATACATATATACGTAACTTTTCATTAATTACTCTATCAAAAATGGTTATACCAAAAAAATTACCTAAGTAAAACTAAGAGTGAATTATTTTCTTTAAGTAAACTTTTTAACTCAAAATAACTCTCCCTCAAAACTATTACATTTTCATTCTTTGCATCAGAAGAGTTTTTTTAAATTAATTTATCGCAATTACAATATGTTCATACAATTGAACACACTACTGTTACAGAAAAGTACTAAAAAAGATACAATTACATTATAGACCATCACATATCATCTGATACAGTTTCATTCAGAAAAATTTTTGGTCCCGTGAAATATTTTTCTGGGTACAAAACATAAAGTAAAATAATTACTGATTTACGTTTTAATCAGTAAATAATCATATTTTTTTATAGATAAACATCAGAATTCGAATTTTAAACGAATTGAAATCGCACTAAATATCATATTATGATCTGAAAGTTATCAACAAGTAAAGAAGTCTTACAATTTAGAGCACAAGATAGATAGATGTGTATTTGTGCAATTTTAAGTTATAAATTTTTAAACAATGTTAATTGATAAGGCAGAGAAAAAATCCCATGATAACACAACTGATAAAACTTCGAAATCAATTTAATTTTAACGATATTCAAACTACCTTCACAAAATTAGATGTTGTTAAATCAAATAACTGTTTAGAAAATAATTTTATCAACTCTATTTACATTGAAATATCATATTGATAATTTATAATGAATAAGTTTGAATAGCATATTATTAAATTCGTACTTGTGTTTATTCTGTCGTTGGTTATTTTGCATAAAAATATGTGAAGACAATTTTTTACATAAAAAAATATATATAATAAATCAACCCAACGAAACCAAGCAAAACCCAACGAAACCCAACGAAACCAAGAAAACTAATTAAAAGTTTAAAAGTTATTAATTACAAATAATTATAACTAGTGACGGACATTTTTACTGCAGCAATTGTACCTTTAATTAAATTAATTCTGTATATCCGGGATATTGAGAATATTAAAAATCATCGAGATTAACTAAATAGATTATTAGTAGAGTGTATGTAACTGATATCACTTATAATGTTGACCAGCTCATCGGATGAAAAGCTAAACATATCATATAACTTACCTTTTCTTAGCCTCTATCAATATCACTCTATCAAAGGCTGATTTATTGACACTGATATCAATAAGTTTATATTGTTATTGAAAAACAAATAATGAAAGCGTATTCTCGAATAATAAATTATGCTTTTGATTCTAGCGAATAAGGTAAACGGTTTTGGTACACTAATAAAATTTTCTAAGTGCCATGCATTGCCAGATATTCTGCCGACAAGCAGTAGTGTGTAAGCACTACTGTGTTCCAGTTTGAAGGGCAATGATGCCAGCGAAATTATTGGACAAAGAGATAGACGATCTAATATCTCTAGGTGACAAGCGCAGCACAGTGTCAAGCACGCTCTGTGTGGTACTGCGTTACGTGCAGACGTGATGCTTATCATCAGGCGCACGACTTGCTCATCTCATCACTTTATCTCGTAAAAACACTAATTAATAGTTTTAAGGTGGGCTGGTCGGTTATTTATTCATAAAGTTTGCCATATTCAATTCTATATTCCAAATTACAATATAATTTCGTGATGGAGTTTTAATTTGCTTACTCAAATATAACTTGATCCAACTGTCTTTAGAACTTAGTGGGCTTATCTTAAGCAAGTTCGGACTCCACTTTGAAACGGCATGGAGTCTTAGACAAGAACAAAAGCTGAGGGTGGCTTATTGAGAACTTGCTAATGTAAACGTCGCCATGGTGATAAGATAATGGAATTTCTGAAAACGGTCGTCCCTTTTTAGTGAACTTCACAATACACGATTAGAGCACTTGTTAAGTTCGATTTCGCGAAGCACGAGGACATTTTATTGAAGCGACTAATAAAATATTTAAGAGTTTTTACAAGTGGTAGGACTTTTGCAGAGTCCGACTGGGTCGGTACCACTGTATTGATAGATATTCTACCGTCAAGCAGTAGTGCAATTACAGGGCAGAGAGATAGACCATCTAATATCTTTAGGTGACGAGTGCAGCACAGAGCTAACTCTGTGAGTTAGGTACTATGTTGTTATGGGCAGGCGTGACGCTTACCATCAGGCGTACGACCTGCTCGTCCCGTCACTTTATCACGAAAAAAAAAGAAAAAAAAGTTGAATTTATCCACGTTGGGACCGATGTCACTGTCTTGTCACCGGTTCTGTGGAAAACAGTGTCTGTGACAACATTGCGTCATTGTAATTGTATAAATAAACATTGAAATAATCTGTATACAAATCTAATAAAAGTGCAAACTAAGGATACTATTTATCTATATATAGTATAACGAAATTGTAGACATTGAAATAGCGTCTGTATCTTTGTTATGTAAAAACTTGAGAATGGCGGAATTGATGTCAATGAAATAACACATAAAAATTGATCAACGGTAAAAATAGAAAAGTATTATGGCTTACGATAATGATCTTTAATATAATATAGTTAAAATTATTGAAAGAATGTCAACGCTTTTTTCAAAAAAAAAACATTAAAACCTATAACATTACAGTAACAATATTTATTTTATGAGGGCTTTATGAAAGTAAAAAAATATTTTTTTAGAATTGTTGGTTAATGAACAACTTTCAACCACAATGCACTGCAAAAAAAAATATTTGAAATAACTTGTTTCCGAAATTGTTGGCTACATAACATACAAGTTTGTGAATCTATCGCTATTAATGTTTTTGCACATTTACCTTTGATTTGCCTAATATGGCAACATTGTCAAATAATCTTACTTTACTGAACATAATTGAATACCGTTTTTCGAAACAGTATAGTTGTTCTTTCTTAATTACTGGCCTCTTTAGGACTTTGCTAACGTCATGGGAGTCTTGAGAAAGAAATTATCAAAAATTTTAGCTTTATATATGACCTACGATATTACATGGAATAATAGCTATTTTAACCCCTTTTATCATATCAGTATATCACCAATGCAATGAGCAAAATAAATTAAATCACCAATACAATATAATGAGCAAAATAAATTAGTTTGTGCTTGTTGCAAAATACAATTAATTGCTTAATATTTTTGGTAACTTTTTTTAAAATTTAAAATGTATTTTTTTTCACGTACTATTGAAATTATATAATTGAATTTAATTACATACCATATTTTATTTTTGCAGCTCCATAAAAATCATTTAAAAGGAAATCTACAGGAAACAAAATTTTTATGTGTTTTCCTTATTGAAAGCAGAAGCGTTTCGATATGTTTATTACAATTGGAAATAAGAAAGAACGCAAATAATGTTGTTTAAACAATTCACGATATGTTAACATCAATTAAAAATAATATCGGTCATATCACAATTCCAAATAACTATTTACTGTATTTAATTTTCTAAATGGTAGGACTTTTGCATAGTTGCCATGCACGCTCTTTGTGGTACTGTGTTGTTATGGGCAGGCGTGACGCGTATCATCAGGCGCACTACTTGCTCGCCTCGTCACTTTATCTCATAAAAAAAATAATTTGTATTATTATTATTCTAATAAGTACAATTTATTTCATTTATTAAATCTAGCCCCCTTTAATAACATATATAAACCTTTGAGAAAGAAAACGTTGGTTTACAAGGGAAATACGATTAAATAAATTTGTCTTAGTAATTGCGTCCCCCGAACAAGCTTGTCTATTACATTCGCGATAACGCTACGGCGTAGCAGTGTTACGACACTGCTACGAAATCATACTTGAATGCATATTAAATTCCGTAGCACGGATCCATTTGCATTACGAATACAAAAATAATATTATTTTCAATTAAGTCCTTTATTAATTTTAAAACGTTTGTACAGGTGCTTCAACGAATTGAATTTAAAACTTTAAAAAATAATGTCGAAACTTTTTTGAAAAAAATGTTTTTTTTTGTCAAAATAAGATATAAGGTTTAAAAACAATTTTATGCATTTTTATAGCACCCATTTGACATTTACTGCAGTACCCGGTTTATTTTAGTTTTTAGCAAAGGTCAAGAATTTTCTAGACAGCCTCGGTTTTATATCATATATGTACGTATACATAATCTACAAGTTTGTGTGAGATATTTTTTTTTGATTCCTGGTATATTATTTTTCGAGACCACCCTCGGCAAGCTTTGATGAGAATTTCAAATATTCCACAAAAATTGGATTCCAGCTTATTATGTTTACCCAACCGAAAATGTTGTCGTAAATGCAGGTCACTCGTTTTTTTTCTGTCTTGACTTAAAATATATTTGACATAGATTAGTTTTAAAACACTCATTTTAATTTTGTAATCCCATGCACACTTTTATTTGAACAAAAGGTAACATATGTATCTCTTAAGATAAGAGATAATGTTTTTGAAATTATGATATCATTTAATGGTGACAACCTAGTTTTCAAACAAGCGAAATAGGAAAGAAAAGTACATCGGAATAAATAATTTGTCTTTTTGATACGCCAGATATATTTGAAAAAAAAAAAACTAAAACGTACTATTGTAGCTAAAAGATTTGTCGGTAGCTTTTCAGTTCAATACGAATAAAAATATCAATTTTAAATTTTAGTTTTTTTTTCTATAAATTCACTCCGAAAAGAAACCAGCATATTTCAGCAATGATTGACAAAAAAACTGTTAATTGTTATTGCGTACTATGCCTATGGATATGGTACAAAGTTTTTTTCTAACCTACTATAATTCGTTATAAGCAAATTCTTAAATAACTGTGAATTTAACGGCTGTGGCTATAACACAATACACATAAACTGATATTACTGGTGTAAAAGACAAGAGAATATTAATAAGTAATTATATTGAATAATTAAACAACTTTAAACGCAAACTTAAAGCTGAACACGCCACCCTATTTTGGGCAGTCGGATAAAAACGTTAACTTTTCGTGAACGAACTTTATTTTATTAATATAATTTATTTATTTATTTCCACGTTAAACAGTGCGACACCGTGCAATTTTTCCTCGCAAACAAATCGTCGCACTTACGGAACCGCGTCGTTGTACGGTAAGGGGTTGTGTCCTGTGTACAATAATAAAAGTGTTTTATGGGGGAATTATTCGTTTTTGTCTCGGACCGGACGGCACTAAAGTCGTTTTATTGTTGCTTTGACGCGCAGAGGAGACGGACAGGCCGTTGCATGTCGCTATGCACTTAAAAAGCTTCTCCATCGATGACAACGTTTTATGGAGACCTTAAACCGCGGGACCCTCGCGCTCTTTACACATCCATATTCGCTAATGGATATTTAAACGAGTCGTTGTATATAAGAAATTAATAACACGACTGCCGTGGGAAAGAGTCTATTAATAAATAAATGAGTCCGACTGGTGTGAGCACTGTGATCCGGTTTGAAGGGCAATGAAGCCAGTGTAATTATAGGACAAAGAGATTGACCATCTTATGTCTCTGGGTGACGAACGCAGTCAAGCAGACGACCTGTGTGGTACTATGTTATTATTGCAGGCAGCTTGCCATCAGGCGCACGACTTGTTCGTCTCGTCACTTTAAATTTACGTTTTAATTATTATGTCTATCTATCTGTCTAAGTTTAGTGGTGATGACGGAATAAAGAACTTACTTGCACACCAGAACTTTGACATCTTTACACCTTTTACGGACAGTCGTTTTTTTATTACAATGATATAAACTGACTAGATTAACAAGGCGCGCGCCTGGTGGTACGACACACTTTTCACGGGTTGAAGCATGCTTCTACATAACGCTTTTCAACTAGAGGTGTATGGTGATAATATACATATCTCTATGCCCAGAAAGTGACATTGCCTAACATATTTTGTGATAATGACCACCACTAATGTTATATTCAAATATGCGCATATACTGGTTATATTATGCGTTACAGGTAAATATTAATTTCAAACTGACGGAATGTTAGACAGCAAATTAAGATTGTTTATATTTGATGCCGCTAACGTTAACATTTGCGCAATTTTGCGAGGAAGCTGAGTCGGCAGTTTTTAGGCTTAATAAACAGAAAATTAAGACGCCTAAGTGCCATGGCCCCTGACTAGATATGAAGGGAATGTTTAAGAAATCGTTATGACGACGAAGTTATGAAACGCAATTATTACGTAGTTTAAACATTTCTCCTTGCTACGCAGTTTTCAAATTGGTTAACTGCGTACACTGTGCGTGGTAAAATTTTCAACGGTAAGCATTGAGAGATAAAAAGAAGTGAAAATATTTTAGTTAAGACTTTAAAATTATGTAAAATAGCGTCATATTATTTTAAAACTATATATGAAATATATAAATTTATTGGACAACAAAGCGGTTACAATTACCAATGAGTAATACTAGTAAATAATACAAATACTAGTGGAATCGAACTCACGACCTATGTTGCCCGCGCCGACGGCTCAGTAACTATCCCGTAGTAAAAATTATAAAATTCTTTATGTTCACAAAGTTATTTGTACCGTATGAAAAGTATTCAAGTTATTTTAAATGCAAGAGTAAAGATTCAAAGCACGTACTAAAATATTCTATTCAAAAACAATAACTAAGTAATCAAATGTTGAATCCCTATAAGATGCTGTTGCTCTTAAATATTCAGTTTTTAATTTGGAATTTTCATAATTTTTAAGACGCAAACGCAACCAACGGGGAAACGTTACTCAAAACTTCCTAAACGAAATTACACTGAAGCACATTTGTCTTCGGGTTAATTTCATTTCTACCGTCCCTTGTTTTATAACTTCTTTCACCGCTTAATCTTGTTATAGCGAAAAGTAGCTTTAATATGAATTAAGTGGTAAAGAGATTTAGTACCGATTTAAATCGTTTCATAAAATTTAAAACATTTAACTTTAAAAATGATAAAAATGTGAACAATTAATGTTAAAAACAGCATTCTGAGCGAGAATAATAAATAAAGATTAACAAAGATTGCATTGTTTAACAAATAAATACATAGATCACATTAGAAGCCGTTATTGTAGATTAAGCTTATAACAAAAATGTTTATGAAGGAATTATTTTAACTCGTTAGATTTTTGTGTTACTAACCGTAGTGTAATTAAAATGAAAAATTGTGAAGTTTTTAAAAAATCCTTCCTTTTGCTGTGTTGATTTTGTATTTGAAGCAATAGAACAACGGATCAGTATGACTTAGTGTGGGGATAATATTAGATGCGGAGAGGAAAATAGGGAAGAGGAAAAAATACCTATTCTTGTTCCAATAAAATGACAAAATACAAAATTTATGACAATAAAAATCCACGCCGGTGTAGCCGCTAAATAGGCCTTTAGTTATAAAGCATACTAATAGTAATATCTGAATTCAATAAACCAAAGAATTCTAATACGGATAAAATCCGTAAATAGTTTTATTTTAGAATTTTCAATTCTTTCTGCTATAGAATGTTTGGCTGCAGCGTAACTGACTGCAAACGGATGATAACCGCTCCCATTCATGACTTAAATTTGCCACAAACTTACTGGATTTCTGGAATTATTAACGAATCTATTTGAAAAGAAACAAACGAAATAAAAATATTGTATGGTAACTAGTGTTTTTGAATATAAACTTTGTTTTGTTCTAGCCATATCTTTCGATTAAAAAAAAACAATAAAATGTTTTTAAAAATATTCCGGATTGTCATCATGAATCTTGAAGATTTAATTTTTGATTAAAAAACAGATTTTCAAAAATGACAAGAAAAATCAAAACAAAATTTAATTTCTATGTGGTGGAATTCTTTTGCAGAGTTCCGTAACAGGTGGTACCGCTGCATTGCCAGCTATTCAACCGCCATACAGTGCGTAAGCAATACGTTTTAAAGGGTAATTACTGGGCATGAAGATAGAACATCTTAAATCTCTGGGTAACGAGCGCAGCATAGGGCCAAGCACGTTTTGTGTCCACTGTGTTGTTATGGGCAGGTGTGTTGTTTATCAGACGCACGACTTGCTCGTCTCGTTACTTTATCTAATTAAAAAAATTAAATCGTACTTATCAGTTTACAAAATGAGTATTGCGAATGTAGAATTTTTACAGTAGAATCGGTTTAAGCTTGAGCTTTCTCAGGAAAACATTATAACCAAACATTTTTAGGCATGAATATGAAGTTTTTTATCATTTTTAAACATTAGTTCCAGTATATGGCCAGTGTCCCATACACGTATCGAAAGCCATCACTAGTTGTGGTTCCAATATAGATTTGCGGCTAGCCTCAAGCCAATGCGAAGTGCAAATGCGACTGCGCCACAGATATTGCAAACCCGTTAAGTATTAGTTAGTAAAATGGACGTTTGTCCTTAGTAACGAAGTTCCGTTCGAAGTTTATTTCGTGAAACAAAACTGTCGCTATAAACTTGCACTAAACAAACTGATATGGCCCACTACGAAACAGTGAAAGATTAATAAAACGAAAGTGTGCACGAATTTAGTCTTAATTTTTTTAGGAAATAGTGATGAGACGTGCCAGTCGTGCTTGTCATTGCACTGCACTCATCAACCACAGATGCAACATCACTGACAACAATGCCCTTCAAACCATAACAGTGACAATGCAGTGGAAACTACCACTTAGAAAATAGTAAACGGTAATAATATTTTAAAACGCGCTTAATACTCAAACGACATTGACTTTGACAAAGTCCTTAATTCAGCCGCCGCTATGAAACCTAACAAGTATAAACTTGTCGTAAAGTAAATATTTAGATTGTTTAAAATCTAACAATTCATATCATGTAATATTAATAACATATAGAATTGTATAAGTTTTGACCAACTAATTGCTAACGACCAATAGTAGTCTGCTGTGTAAATATCTTTTCTAGTCTTTGACAGTGCACGAAATGCTCGATGTTTTAAAATTTGCAACGGACAGACGTCGTTATTTTCACGCCCGCTCGTAAATGTCGACTAAGGGGACGCCGTTATTTACGTTATGCCGGCAACGAATTCCAAAAGCTATTAAGTATAACGAAAATTCAATCCTTGTAGATATTTCGAGGCGTTACTTTATCATACTTAAATTATATATCAGAGTTTGTATCGTAAAGAAAATACGCGAACATTGCCACTTTTAGTTGAAAATCATATCTACTCTTGCAACTTTGCACATGTATCTCTATTATTATCCTTTTGCGGTGAAACTTTCTAATACGTTCACTTGGTATGAATATTTTTTTTATTAAATGAACTGCACAGAAATAAAATCGCTACATTAGATTAGATATAGAAATAGTTATATTATTTATTTCACACTTATACTGAATCGGAATTGTAGAAAAGAATTATGTAAAGTAATTTGATTAACAATGGAATATCGGTCATAATAAAATATTGAATTGAAAAGTTTACACAAATGTTTTAGTAAAAAAATGCTAGACATATAAGTGGCTTTTGCAGAGTCCAACTGGGTCAGTGCCACTGCATTGACAGATTGCCATTCTATTACCAAGCAGTAGTGTGTAACACTACTGTGTTCCGGCTTGAAAGGAAATGATGCCAGTGTAATTACAGAGCGAAGAGATTGACCATCTTATATTTCTGGGTGACGAGCACAGCACAGAGACAAGCACGCTCTGTGTGGTACTATGTTGTTATGGGCAGGCGTGACTTATCCTCAGACGCACGACTTGCTCGTCTCGACACTTTAACTCTTAAAAAAACCTTATGCAAATAGATATTTTAATAAATGTTGATCACCTTTGAATAGAATATTTTTAATACAACAATGTAACAACAAAAACAAAGTCAGTTCTGGTTAACCGTGAAATTTGTTAGAGAAATGATATCTTTTGTTGACACAAAGGGCGGGCGTTTTATTGAGAGCCGATGACGTGCCTTCACGATAATTTCAGGGCCTATTGTAAGATCCTGTTTTTCTCTAACGATTACAAACAATTTCACAGTGCAATTTCTATGCAAGTTTTTCTCATACAAACCGATAAAAGACAAGGTTTTGATTAGTATGTTATTAAAAAAAATAACAATGCTACTAAAAGTTAATGTGTTATATATCGAAGTAGGAAAGCGATCTTGTCGTATCTCGAAAAACATCGAATAGGAGTTTTGTACACCATTCGAATCAGAAAAAATACCGC
>DWGO01000233.1:0-13833 GCA_018247635.1 Eurytides dolicaon deicoon
CTATTATATTAATCTCTTTATCTCCATTATATATATAAAACAAAAACTATAAATGTGAAAATAGTGTCTGTATGGTTGTTAATAAAAAACTTGAGAAACCCGAGCAGTTGTCTATAACATTTACGTAACTTCTTTAAGTTAAAAACTGGAGTATGTTTTATCACGAGTTCAGTTTTTTTTAGATATATTCCGATAACAGTCGTCCAACGTCGGCTTCCGCGTTATAGGTTCACCTCTTAGAACTTACCTTTTCTGCGTATAATGAAATAAAACTTGAACGTCTGCAATACCTTAGCGTACATAGAGCTCAACATTGAAAATTGAATTAAACTTCTTGAATTAATGAAACCCATTCCTCTCAAAATTATTAACTCACTTTAATATTAATTAATATAATATCCTTATCTTTCAAATCATCGTTATCATTCAAATCATTGTTATCTTTCAAATCATCGTTATCTTACGATTAAAAATACGATCGGTAAACAGGTCTAAATTAAACTTTTTAACTGTTTCAGTCATTAAAATAGGATTTAACTAACAACCTGTGTGATGATGCGATTGACAAAAACCATTGAGAAAAATGTAAACAAACGAATTTAACTTTGAATAAAATGATGCATAATTACCAAAGCAACAACGGAATCGATGGCTCGATTGAATCGGTCACAAAGAGCACGCATGCTCTCGTATGAGTGTGTGTCATAGTCGCACAGTATATGTTTCTCCAGTGCCGCCTTTATTTCCGGCAAGTCGTCGCAGACCCACCTGTGCAACAAACAAACATTTAGCAATACTTATTTATAATCTGTTCCATACACAACTTTAAATAACTATTAATCACACAAATAACTTAAAACTTAACTTAAAATACTCAGGTGAAAACGGTATACGTGAACCAGTTACCGCCTTAGCTGCAGAATAAGATGAATATCCTACATAAACATAAAGAAATGAATCCTCGAAGTATTCTCAATACTATACGTGTTTTTTTTTTAACCTTTATGTAGACCGAGCGGCAGGTGGCTTTGTAACGGCAATAGATATAATATCTTAAGCAGCTGTTCAATAACGAAAGTTGTATTCACTCTGAGCGCAAAAGGTGGATTCAGTGACGAATGGCATGTGAAAATACGGTCGGAAACAGAAGGCAACTAAAGGTTAAATAATATTAATTATATCGAAATTTCACGGCTACAGGCATCAAAGAAAATATCGTAGAAATAAACGCGTTATAAATTTAAAATTGAGAAATTACAATGAAACTGTTACATTTAAAATTGGCATTTTGTTAGATCACATACATAATTTCACAAAATAAAAATCTCAATCAATGCCACCAACAATACTCATATAATATATAGTCATTACAAAAATAAAAAAAAAGTGTTATTGTTTTAGTTCAGCCAAACTTTGCTTCCTTAATGATATTTTTAGCGATAGTTTTTTTTCCAATATTAACTTCGTATTAATGTCTATTCGTGTCGTAAATATTTTGTCTTTATCAATAAGAATGCATAATTATAAAGTAAAAAAACTATGAGACAATAAACGAAATATAATATTTGCATATAATGCTGGATCTAAAAACAAAAATTTAGATATTTTAAGTCGATTGCGGTGTTTCAAGGTCATCAAGGAGGAGCGTTCGCGCGTCCGGTCGAGGAGAGGTCGCATTGTCGGAAAACAGCCCTCGCTATCCCGGACCGTCGGCCGCGCGGGACTGAACGGGTCAACTTGCCAAACAAGTTCTCATTTCCGACGTGCAAGAACAAGTGATCCTTTTTTTCACGATCCCCGTAACATCATGCCAAAAACACGAGAGGACCATAGAATGCTTTGTTCGATTAATCGACAGATTCATAAATAATTGAACGCAAAATTGTGGAAGGATTTCTTTGATTATGTAATGGTTAATCATTTTATCGATAAATATGTCAAGGATTATATTTATAAAAAAAAATCTAACATCTGAAAATAAATGACTCATCATTATGTGCGAAACAATGTTCGGCCGGCCACTGACCCACGTACGTCCTTCGAATTATACCTATGATGCAACTAGTTAACAGTAACTAGTGCACAATGTCAATTAAAAAAACCTTAAACATAAACTGCTTTATTACTTAACGGCTTGATACCTATATTTATGATTACATACACACATAATTAATGAATTTAATTGTTAATTTATTTTATATTTATGTACATATAAAATAAAATATATTTAAAAAATTATACATAAAATATAATTCTGGATTATTAATATATTAGCTAGTTTTATTCATCTTCAGTAAATATTTAGAGATTAACCAGTTTACTGTCAAATCTGTTACTCAATTTTACTAAATAGGCAATTTTTATAAGTTTACAAATTTCGATTTTTTTTTTTAATATTATTAACAATATTTTAAAATGATTACAGATACACACTTATATTTCTATTTACTTCCCTCTTTTTCTAAATAGAAATTACTTTTTTCTAAAACAAAAATATAACTACATTAATATATAAAAAACAATTTTTGAAAGGGGTCAGTTAAAAGTTATTTTAAAAACAGTTTGAATTAACAATAAACTATAATTATATCAACTATAGTGTAAAATTTACAATGCATTTATGATTGACTTACATGGACATTGTCCATTATTGCAGATTCTTCACATATTTATTATTACCTTTGTGTGTAATTGTGCAACATTTGGATAAAATATACAAAAATAATATAGAATTTCTAGAATCGTATGTATCACACTTCAAATAAATATTTGAACTGTATATGTAATGAACATATTTATTCTGTAATTTTTAAATAAATCTATCAGAATTATTTTCTTGTGTTGATAATGCTATCAGCAATATAAATTTTATAAGAATTTTTGTAAATCATACCGATGTTAGTACAGGTAATTAATTTTAACTGCTTTACTCTGTTTTGAAGCAAGATATTAAAATTTATTGTATTTGACAGTTGCACTTTGGTGTTTTAACCTATGAAATTTTTTAGATAAAATATGTCATTCACTATCTGAAATTGCTTTCTTCCGTCTTTTAGCTTGTTTCGGTTTTACTATTTCCTCCTCCTGTAGATTTAAAAAAATTATAAATTTTATTAGTACATACAAATTAACATAATAAATCAATCAGGAAAGCAAAATGGTTTAATATTTTTACCAACCTCACTATCTTCATTTGATGAATGTAAATTTTGATTCAAAGGTAGTGAATTAGAAATTAATTTCCTAGCCCTACGTGATATTGGTAATTCATCTTCCCAAGCCAATAAAAACAGTTCACTGTATTGTCTCTGGAATAACAAAATTTTTAGGTTTTAAGATTATTATTACAAAGTTTAAAATATTTTGTTTAGTACTAAACTATATATACCCGTAACCCATCACTGCTATTTGATTGTGACTGCTGTAGAGCTTTTTGCATGCATTCCATTTTAAAAAAAGACATGTCATCTTGTTCAACGCAGCACACTCTTATTTGCTCTAAATGACCTAGAACCTAAAGTAGTATTATTAAGTAATGATGAATCATTAAAATGATTATATATAGAGACTGTGATATACCTGTTCTGCAGATGGTGGCGCATTCAGTGGAATATTGTGTTTTCCAGTACGTTTTCTTTTGTTTGGACTTGTACCAGGATAGCGAGTGCTTAATAAGACTGAAAGTAAGTCGCCAACTTTATCCTCAAAGTCCTGACACCAATACATAATAGTGGAAACCACAAAAGTGTCATCATTATCCACTGTTCTCGAAAATAATTGTCTCAGAACATCTGCTGTAGGACGTTCCTGTTTTAACATTAACAAAACAGAGGTGACTGATTCAGCATGTTCCTTATAAGATAGTTTGGGAATAATTGGCAGGACATCATCTACAGATATGTCATGAGCAGTTAAGAGTTGCCATAGACAATACTGTTCAAATGTCTCCCAATTCAGACTTGTGGAAAGCATGGTTGTTATATCGTCAGATTTAAACATCATTAAATTGCCTTGTAGTGTGAGGCACACTAAACGTTGTAGCTGGACAGCATCTATTGTTGAGACAATTACATTTAATAGTTTGATATGATTTTGTGCTTGATCTTTAAACTCTCTATAAATATCTGGAATAAGCCATACCAGAACATTAGCATCATTTTCTTGACACTTCTCAAAGTCATTTGCCAAACTGTCAGCTAACTTCAGTTCTAGAAAACTACAGTAATTTTTATAAATCTCCGCTTTAAATTTAACATTTCTCCGTTTAACAGCGTCGCGTTCGGATCGTCTTTCACGTTCGTAAAATACTTTTAAATAAAACAGTAGACAAAATCCTATGTTATGGAAAGAATTTTGAACATGGATTTCTTTAAATATTTCTAAAACTAATTTTTTTTTTGCTTCGGTGCCTTCCCCATTTAAGAAATTCAACATCGCAAAAATTGGAGAATCCAAAGCCGACTCTAATTCTGCTGGAGTTGGATTTGGATTGATCTGAAGAGGTGGTGCGTCTTGTAATACAGCAGCAAACAAGTCTGCAAGAGCAGATGCCGTGGGCATTGGGGATCCACAGGCATTTATAAATGCTGTTGTGGCTGTCGTAGAGCGTTCATCTAAAAGGGTTTCTGCAAATGGACGTATAATCAAAGGTAATGCAGCAGCTAACTCTGGTCGTTCACGTGCTCGAACCTCTGATAGAGGTATATCATCGTCATCTGTGTCTTCCGTTAAATTCGGCTGAGAATCCTCTTCATCATCTGAAAACGCAGGTTCGTCCATTCCACCTTTAGGCAATATATCATCAATACCTTCTTCTCGAATGCCAGAAACACCTTCACAGCTGTTGGTACAGAATTCCTTAAATGTCTCCCGAACTGTTGTTCTTAATTCTCTATCCAATTTAGGAGAGTCAAATAATGGTTGTAAGTTAGGGAGAACTCGTTTTTCAATTATTTGCTGAAGTGAATTATAAATTCCTTGCTTAACTTTGTCTGCATATGGAGGATAAAAGTTGGGGATAATGCGACAAAGGAAGTCTAATAATGTAGCTGTTACAGCAGGATGAGACCTCATGGAATGGTGCATGACTAAAATGGCTGGTTCAATATTCATAATGTTATCTTTATCAGGATCATAAAATAACCAGTCATAGAATAAAGCTAGTTTAGCATTAGACGCTGCGACATTTGATGTGCATGTGGTAAGCAGCCACCCAATAACTGCCCATCGTGGAATAATATCAGAACATAACAGTTCATTTGTTGGATGAATAACACCAACAATAAATCTGATCATATCGCTCCGAAGTGACTGAGATTCTGGAGTAGCTAAATATTGTCTTTGGAACCATTCTTGATATTTTTTATGGTGTCCAAATCTCACTTGTGATGTAAGAAAAACTAGCTTCCTTTCCATATCTGGGGTAATTCTTGATTGTAAATATCTTCTTGAAGTTCTTGTGTGCAACAGTTGAAGCACATTGGTAAAGTTTGGACATAGCAATCTAGGATTCATTAAGATATCTTGCCATAACTGATTGAACTCCGGAATACGAGCAACATTTTGAAGTAAACGTACTAAATCTCTTCCTAAAGTTAATACATCTGCAAAGTGTTCTCGTATAAGAGCAATAACAAAGTTTACTTCCTTTTGACGTAATGACATAAGATGTGGTATGTTGTGATCTTCAATCAACCTTAAATATGTATATACAACCATGCAAATAAGTACAGGAAATTTTTCTAACCACAATCGATTTTCAATGTAAATATCCAAAAGTGATTCAACTAAATAAATATTTTTAGGTGTAACATCTCCTCCTGATGCATATCGCATTAGGTTCCAACATACATTGTCCACTCCAGTAACTGCATTCCTCATCATTTCTTTTATTAACCACAATAGTTGGTTTCGAGTAGTATCTTGAAATTTTAAATATCTTTCTAAAATTAAATTGGACAAATTATTGAGTACACATGTTAGTCCATCTCTAGTAACTAGTGTTAGATCTCTGTAACATTTTGTTGCATTATGTGGTTCTGTGAGAATGGACATGAGCATTCCAATAGAAACATCTTCATGATTCTTGCATACAGCATTATTAAGAGCGTCGTGAGCTTCTTTTTCACTGCAGTCTGCTACCAAAGATTGGAAGTAAACGTAAGCCCTTTCATATCTCTGAAAAATATTTGAATTAAAAATTAAGTACATTAAATGAGTTTAAAATTTCGCGCCATGAACACAGCGCCACTATCGTCATTGTAAGGAAATTGTGGTTTACATGGCCGACTTAAGTATTCTTTGTTGGGAAACTATGAATTTGATGTTATACCTCTTCAATTTCATCCTTGTTTTCTATAACTGTACATATGAAAAGTTTAGGTGTATTAGCTTTGGGCTGCTCCATAGCTATAATATAAACAGGTTCCTACCGATTAGTTTATAGTATGTCTGCATGGCCACTGCCATGGGAGAAAAACACATCAAAGTATCAATATGCAATAGCAATACAATCAACACAGATTATATATTAAAGTTGTCACTTGGAAAAACTTAGACGGAAAATGTACAATGATAGCGGGTATCTAATGTTGCTGCTTCTAATATCGTTTAATTTATTATATTTTTTACAGGTAATTAATATAAAAGGGTTATTTTTCCTATATAATTAAAAATGAAAATAAGCTGAAATATGCTGTTTACTTGTTTAGCATTTTTGTATTTTTTTTGTGTTAACGCTATTGCGGATATTTGAATTCGTATCTGCAATATCAGATGATCCGAATTGATTTCGTCATCTGCTTGAAAAAAAATCTTAATGTTCGTCCAGCTACTTTAGCAACAGGACGGCTTCTGGGGAAGTTAGAAATAATCTCTGGAGAAACTTAGGCGATGCCATTGAGGACTTCGCAGATCCTTGTGCGAGAGTCGAGCGATGATGATTGCCAGACTACCTTTTTACTCTGGCCTGTCCGTTGAGATTGAGTTCAATTACCGCAAAAATATTGCGCCAGCTTTTATGGTGCAAGCGGCGATTGCTACAGCCATTTCTGCTTATCCTGCGCCCCACGTCTCTTCCCGTGCTTAGTTTCATCTGGCGTCGCGTGCATCTTTCCAGGCACGTTCACGCCCTTCTCTATTAGTGAACTGAGTAGTTCAACTGCTTCTTTGTACTCAGAGGTCAAAAACGCAGTTAATTTAGTTCTAACAACGATGGACCTTAACCTTTAAGGCGTAAACCATAACCTGATCACTATAGCAGAATGGGGCTGGGCCGTACGGCCCTACTTGGCTCTTCGATTTAGGATTCAAAAGCCTTACTTTAAAGACTTTTTATTTAATTTAAATGAGACAATCATGTGTACCGATATTTTTCAGTAAGTTTTCACAAATAACCGTTATTTTGAGCTGTTTGATGATTACGATTATTAGGCACTACAAGATTTATTCAATATTGACTCGATCCTTTGGCTCTGCGAAGAGACGATTCATCTCTTTGTATATTTTATAAGATTCACCATGGAAGTGCTCTGAGGAATTGTTCGGTATAATACCGGTTGCGAAGTTTTGCCTCCGTACCACGTGACAAATCACCAGATACCATCCATACCATCTGGATGGCTGGCAATCCATCACCATGCGTTTTAACCGCTATTTTCTGCCACGCACTGCTGACATGTGGAATCGGTTGTGGCCAGAGGTATTTCCGTACCGATACGACTTAGGGACCTTCAAGAAGAGAGCCTGCTCTCACCTTAAAGGCCGCAACGCATTTGCAAGTCCTCTGATATTGCAAATGTTCATGGGCGGCGGACTCGCTTACCATCAGGTGAGTTGCTTGCTCGTTTGAATAAAAGACTAGAATGAAATACATGAAGAAAAAAATATTGTAAAAGCAGCTTGTTGCAGCCAGATGCTACAGATGTAGCTGAAGAAATTAAATATTTAGCATCTATTTCTGATAGCACAGGAGTAAAATATCTATTATCGATCCAAAATCTTAGTGCATTTCATGACCGTGAAATATTTGGGTGATCCAAATACTGCTATAATTGTAGGTACGGTGCCAAAACTTCTGTCAGAAATTTCATTGACGTTGGACATATTTTTCAAGAGCATGTCTTCGCGTCTATCCCATAATGATGAAGTTGTATTTTTGGTTGCGTGGACAAGCACCTACTGTAGGTTTTATTTTTTTCCTCTTATTTTTTGCTCAGTAACTTCGCTTATCGCTTAGTAACTTAACAGCTATCAGTTAGTAACTTAAGTAATATTAAAAAAAATATTTAGAAGTTTGGTAACAATATTTTTCGAAACAACGAATTTTCTTACAGATTTCACAGCTGCCATTAAGAATAAAAGTCAGAAAACTAAACGAGCATTATCACAGAATAGAAGGATAATAAATCAAGAGGTTTAGGGAATAGTATAATTTGAGCCATAAGCTATTTAATAAAATGTGAGAATTTTTATGTACGTTTCTTTATTAAATCCCCACGCATACCTCAAAGATTACTGAAATCATTTTAGCTAATCTTCTTTTTTTTTATTGGCTAAGATATTATGTTGCTAGTCATGGATATATACGTTGAAGAAAAAAAAAGTAATTCCAACAAAACAGCTTCAATCCTCACTCGAAAAGATTAAATTCTAGAATTCTGATGGGACAATCAATGAAAATCACGAATGGTTCATTCAAGTGCAAACTAATTTAAAAGATAAACACATATGTGTATTGGCAGTAAGGATGTATAAAGAATTACCAAATTAAACTATATATTTTGGCAAAATGAAATGAAACTCTCCTTTTGCTATAAATTATTGTAATAATGTTTTCGTTATTATGTAAATATAGCAAAATATTTATGAAGTACATATAAGGGTTATTATTGTCCATCCATCTAATTTTACAAACTTTTGTATTTAATATTACCTACTAGCATTAGATATTATATTATCATATTACATCATAAAAATCTACTGAATTATTAAATACGTATCATTATTCCTTTTTAATCCTTCAGTTAATTTTTATTTACGTGGATTGGATTTTTTTGGTAGTTAATGGATTATCATGGTTTAGTTTTGCTATAACCGCCGTGCAACAAAAACCTATTCACTCATTTATGCACGCAACTGTGTGAGTCTAAAGAGCACTTCTTCCGATGCTGATTGACTAGGGAATCTGAATGCAGTGGTTTCCCCTTGCCTTCTGCATCAGGCATTTTAGAGGTTAAAGAGTACTGTAAATTTTCAATTCGGATTTGGCATTAATGCTCTTTTAATAATAAGTAAATAAATAAACTAGGAAAAGGGTAAAAATACAGTGTTAATGAAATACAGTATATTAAATTGACGATTATTTTGTAAATTAAATAATTTATAAGATAAAATTGAAAATCGAAATATATTAAAAAAAATATCGATTATCAATATCTACATTTTAATATCGATATTTCGATATATCGATATTTTATCAACAGTTCTATTGGTCCTTTGCTCCACTTTGCTCTTGCTCTGTGATCAAAGACTACAATAATAGACTGTATATGTCTGTGATTTACAGTCAGCGGCAGCCATCTTAAATTTTATGGTTATAATTGATTTTAATGGTGGTGTTTTGAGGGTGTCCTGTTGACGCTTTTCTATCTCAAATTTTAAGATCTAATGTTTAAAAGTTTTATAGCTATTACCTGAGAGTTTGATTTAATCTCAAAAAGAGCTTTGTAATTACTAAATATAAAATATTATTTAATTTAGGTATATATTTTATAAACATATTCTAATAACCGTACCGGCATCATTCCAGAACGTATCATGGATAATCAAAGAGAGAAAGAACGGGATCGATCCCGACGTGGTGACAGACCCTCACGTTTTTCTGATGCAGTCCGAGATCGATCTATTGACCGTGAAAGATGTGAAGGAAGACGTCTTTTTGTCTCAAACATTCCTTATGAATATCGTTGGACTGATCTTAAGGATTTATTTAAAGAAAAAGTACGTATAAGGTTTTACTTATTAAGATTATTTTTCTTAGGTTTTTATGTATCATCAAAATATGTAAAATAGTGCATCATATTTTTCAAAACATCAAGTTACAGGATCAATCAATTCTACTGTTGCTGTTATTGCATTTTACATGTTTTGTGTTAACCATGTGTACATAGTGTATGGATGTCACATACACATACTTTTAAATATAGTATTAAATTGCACCTAAAGTAACTATGATTAAGGAAGTATTTAAATAAATATACTAATTATTCCCTGTGGCTTTACACTTGTAAATTCTGATTTTGAGTTGTTATTCCCTCTTTGATTTTTTTGATACAAAAAGTAGCCTCTGTCACTCTTCATTAACAATCTAAATTGAATCCATTGTGACGTTGTTTCCTACATGTTAATCCATTGGCTCATTGCTTGTTCAAGTTTATTGGCCTGTCATTTATCTATAAATTAAAAGATGTTCTGTGATTTTCCAGGTGGGTGATGTGGCATATGTAGAAATGTTTAATGATGACAATGGAAAGCCAAGGGGTTGTGGTGTTGTGATTTTCTCTACTACAGAGGCAATGAAAAAAGCTCTTTCAGTCATGCATAGATATGAGTTAAATGGGCGAAAACTGGTTTTAAAGGAGGAAATTGGTGTGTATACTAATTTATAATGTGATGGAATTAAAATTTATCACGCTGCTCAATCTGTTATTTAATTGTTTTAAAATTAGATATTTTATTGTATAATACTAGATATTGTTAAACAATTTAGAATCTCTAGAAATAAATAGAAATTAACAATGGAAATAATTAAGTTTTAAAAAATAGATTAGTAAAATTGTCCATCATAACAAGGAAATCTTTCTTCTCTTGGATTCATTTATTTATACACTCTAACATGTAAGAATACAATGCTTTATAGCCATTAAAATTGTTATGCTACAAGTTTTTGAAGGTATTGTATATATCTATTCTTATTAAAGGTAAATATAATAAGTAAAATAACAACTGTTGACTAAATTTATTTGCACTATAGGTAATGAAAGAATAAGACCAAATTCATCAAGATCAGGGGGAGGTGGTGGTAGTAGAATTCCAAGAGAAGATAAAGATAAGTAAGTACAGGAATTCCCATGTTTTATTCCTTTTGTTAAACTAGTAAATTTCTTGATAATAGCTAAACAAAGAATAAGCCAAGGTGAGAATATAAATATTGCAGAAATATATGTAATATATTTAATGTGAGTTGACTGGTAATATTGTTTAATATAAATAAATATTATTAAACTTTTTTTTTTAGCTGGGGTGCAAATAAACCAAGAGAACCTGAAAATTACAATACATATGGACTCAGTCTTCAATTTTTGGAGTCTATTAATGTACAACCCCCATTAGTAAAGAAAGTTTTTGTGGCTAATGTAAGTATTTAGCCAGATCTCTCTTAATTTTTAGTATGATTAATATTACAAATGCATTTATGATTTAAATATAAACATATGTACACTGTTTCTAATTTTTTTAAATAAAAAGAAATATGTTCATGTGATGTAATTTTTACTTTGTCTTACAAATGTGTACTTCAGAAAAGTTAAATCCGTCACAAGTATTAATATCCTTAGAAATAGTTAAATTTAATATTTGTATTTAAATTTGTCATGTTGCTTTATCTTGTAGTTGGACTATAAAGCAGATCGTGCAAAAATTAAGGAAGTTTTTAAAATGGCAGGAAAAGTATACAATATAGACTTAGCAGTTGATAAAGATGGGAATAGTAGGGGATTTGCTGTAATTGAATATGATCATCCAGTTGAAGCTGTTCAGGTACATTTTTAGCATGCATACAGTGTGACAATTCAAAAGGCTTAAAAATATTATTATATTATAATTTTATATCTTTCAGGCTATATCAATGTTCGACAAGCAATTGCTGTATGATCGTAGAATGACTGTCCGAATGGACCGAGGGGTGTCTGACAAAACAGAATTTAGACTGCCAGAAGGCTTAAAGGGTATTGGTCAAGGGTTGGGGCCTAATGGTGAACCATTGAGAGATGTAGCCAGAAATCTACCTCAGCCCCCGAGTACAACAAACTTAAACTTAGCTGGTACTGGGACAACTATTGGTGCTGGTGTCTTGGGTGCAGTTCCTACTGCAGGAGTGGCTTTGAATGGCCTCGGCACTGGTCTATCAACAAATACACTTGGCACAAATTCTGCATTAGGTGGTAGCTTGGGCTTACAGGTAATTCTAGTAAATTAGGTCTTATGTTGCTATTGAGTCTTATTGTAAATTTTTAATAATTATATTTGCGATTAAATATAGCATATTTCTCTCACCATCCCATGTAGTGTGCCTGGTAAAATTGTACCAATTAATTACATTTTTTTAGTCTAAATACGAAATATATTTCAGGCTCTAGGCTTGACAGGTTTAGGGGCATTGCAGAATCAGTTGCTCCAGCAAGGTCTCACCGCAAATGACCTAGCGACTGTTCTGTCAGCACAAGCTGCCAATGTGAACAATTCAAATAACTTAAGTTTAAATACAACGGACATGGGAACAGGCATGATGGGAAATGCGAATTTGAGTGGCAGCGTCATGGGTGGCAATCCCACATTAAGCAGTGGTCCATTATCTGGTATATTTTGAATATAAATAATTTTATTATAGTTATTTCTTTTTCACATACAAGAATTTTGATGTAACAATGTCTTCTAGGACCATCAAGCAGACAGATGGGCAATATGCCTACACCTGGCCAAGGTTATGGCAGAGATTCAGGCTCACAACATAGTGGAAGGGAAAAGGCATCTGATATGGTTATTATAACAAATGTAAGTAGTTAATGTAATTTTGAATGGCACAGATACATACTATATTTTACCCTTATCATTTATTGCTACTTGGTGACTTTTGCTCAATATCTTAGTGTTTTTGGCATTCAACTCAAGTTGTACCTTAGAGCTCTCTTCAGCCAGTTGATTAAGCATTTCTTTTAGTTCTTTGGCCGATACAGTTAGGATGACTATGTCATCTGCGAACTGGCAGTGACTACCATCTGTGATAATGTCTTTTGTCTCGCATTTCAGGTTCTGGAATATGTTTTCTAGGACAACAATAAATAATTTTGTGGACAATGGGTCGCCTTTACGTACCCCTCTTTCGATCTTTATTGAATCACCCTTGTGTCCCCTAGTTTGACAGTTTCCATATATAGATTTTATGGTATTTTTGGTTCCAGACTGAGAGTTTGATCTGGAGCGGTTTAGGTAGTCGAATGCGTTGGTCTTGTTGGTTGAGCAGATTTGCTAGCTCCACCATTGTTATCGTCATTGGGTTGGTGTTTTTGATTTCCTTTTATTGTTCGTTTTTCTTGGGATGGTTTTTCCTTTATTATAAGTCTGTCGTACCGAAGGTCTGCTATTTTACCCTTTTTATTTCCTCTTGTCTAAGCTTCAAACTTTTCCTACTTTGTAGACTTGTAGTCTTCCGTGGCATAGGTAGGTAAAATTATTGTTTTTCAGGATCACTGTTCCTCTCCATCCTAGTGTAAATCTCACTTAAATAAGGATATATAGTGTGGGCCATAAGGGTGGTGGCTGTTTCAATATTCAATTGAAAATTAATGATTTACCTCCGCTGCTTGGCACTCTCTAAGAGTTGTAGATTCTGGAAAACCAGTTGAAATGGTGTTTTCGGTATTTTGTTACATTCATGACTTTGGCAATGTTCCCTATCCCTATATGTTCCCTATATTATAGCCGAGGTTCGATCCACCAATCGAGGGACCCTTGAATCGCGTGGTGAACCCCCCCACAGTTAGTCGTATTGTCCTT
>DWGO01000234.1:0-13830 GCA_018247635.1 Eurytides dolicaon deicoon
ATATATATATATATATAACCAATGAACAATAAAATGATAGAATAAAAAAATAAAAATGTGTAAGGTGTAACGTTGAAGGTGTTTAAAAACTGCTCAATAATGGTAGAAAACTTAAGTTATAGATGTGAGCGTGCTAACCTCTGTCAAGAAGACGATTGAATAATAATATGATCCATAAAATGAATTTTTACAATTTCAGTGATCTGCACATACTGCGAACCAACTCCGGGGTGGTTGGATATCAGCTGCGCTTTCGGACCCAGCGGAGTAAGTAACTTCTGTGTAAGCTTTGATAACTTTAACATGAGGAGCAAGTACCGAAGCAAAATTCTCAATATTTATTACCAGCCTCCTTAGTGATTGCACCAAGTCTTCAGACTTAGTGCAATCACAAAAATATAAATTTTTACAAAGCCCCCTCAAAAATAGTCAACACGAAAGTAGTGTTCGAGATATCTCATTGCCACGAATATCGCAAAGTATTGACAACACTTGATGTTCATAAAGAATAACTCTTTAATATATTAATTAAATTTATTGAGAGGTTTTAGTGCCTATTTATATATGACGCAGGATGGCCACAACAGTACTCTACTACTGGTGATACAGTTGAAGCGGTTGTCAAGCTATTTTGTTTTTTTTTATTTATCCGCGTGAGATTTTTTTATGAGGTAAAGTGACGAGACAAGCAAGCCGTGCGCCTGATGGTAAGTGTCACGCCTGCCCATAACAACACAGTACCTAACACTCAGAGTTAGCTCTGTGCCGCGCTCGTCACCTAGAGATATTAGATGGTCTATCTTTTTGCCCAGTAATTTCACTGGCATCATTGCCCTTCAAACCGGAACACAGCAGTGCTTACTCGCTATTGCTTGGCGGCAGAATATCTGGCAATGTAGTGGTACTGACCCAGTCGGACTCTGCAAGAGTCCTACCACTTCAAAATATTGATACCGATTTATACTTGAAATCCAATATACTGTTATCTTAGAGAAGGGATGCCCTTGTTTTTCCCAAAAATAAATTAAGGAAACTAGAAGACGTAAATAGCTTGCATGCTCTAAATCAATTTGCGAAATCTTAAACAAAATCATTTCGAAAAATAACAATACATAGTTTTATGATTTAAATGGATGGACTCTTTTGCAAAATCCGTATGGGGAGTTGCCACGGCATTACCAGTTAAGTAAGTTGCGTAAGCACTTCTATGTTCTGGTTTGAAGGCTAATGATTCCAGCGTAATTTCTGGGTATAGAGATAATATTTCTTAAATCTCTGGGTGACGAGCACAGCACAGGGCCAACCGGGTGTAGCACAACGTTGCCATGGGCAGACGTGTTGCTTACCACCAGTCGCACGACTTGCTCGGCTCGTCTCTTTATCTAATATTAAAAAATCCTGTTGTTTTCACTCATTAGTACATTTTATTTAAAACTTTCTTCATATTCTTATTACAACGATTGTGACAAGTTAATCAGATATAAGATGTCTAATATCTGCGATGAGTGATAAAAAAAGGATCCCATATTTCCGTTGTGCACAGATGTTGACAGGAAGCGGTGTGGGCGTTATGCATACGATGCTAAAGGACAATAGCAAGATCGGTGACTTGGTGCCAGCGGACATAGTAACCAATGCGGTGATAGCCACCGCGTGGGAGACAGCACGGAAGCCGCGTGCCTACGAGCCAAAGATCTATGCAATCAGCAACAAAAGGAATCCGTCTACCTTTGGTAAGTTTACCAATGAATGTATGGCAATCATCTTTTGGATGAGGATTCTTGCGGGGTCCGTCAGGGGCAGTACCACTGCATTGTCAGTTATTCAACCACCAAACACACACTACACTGTTGTGTTCTGCTTTGAAGGACAACAAAGCCAATGTAATTACTATGCATGTGGGTAGAACACCTTAAATCTCTGGGTGACGAGCACCGAGCTTCTATGCTGTAGGATATTTTACAGAGTCCACCTTGGAGAGCACCACAGTGCTGCCGCTTATTCAAAAATATGAATACGTTACTGTATTCTGGTTTTATGGGCAGTGTTTCCAAAGAAATTTGGGTGATTTTGGGTAAGCGCAGTGCGGAGCTACACATAGTTCGGAACTATTTAGTTGTTGACTACTTGAACTGAACTGTTATTAGCAAGTATGTCCTCGCCTTTCATACTATGATTGAGTAACTTAGGTGGACGACTTTTTAGCAGTGAGCAGCACATGCGACATCTATGGTATTATCTGTTTCAAACATCTAGCTAGACCAAGAGCACTACCGTTACCTTATCCTTATTAGTATTATTTTCCCGCGGTAGTATTATGGATATAAATAAAAATATGCGTTTTCAGTAAATAAAAAATTTATCAAAGAAATGCATTGAAATGCAAAATACCGCAAGAGGTTACGTAAATTTTAAGCACATAAAGTTTGCTCAATCACGAATTAAATTTTTATTTTCTAAGCGGTAGGACTCTTGCAGAGTCCAGCAGTATTGTGTAAACACTATTGTGTTCCGGTTTAAAGGGCAATGATGCCAGTGACATTACAGTGCAAAGAGATGTACAAACAATACTCTTCTTCCTCGGTGGTTAAAAAAAAAACAATTTTTCGCGCCAAATGTGGGTTAGATCATTAATAAAAACATTGGTGTTATGTTGGTCAGTATAGACGAGAGAAGAAGGGAATAAATTATCAATTTCTATGTGTGTGGTAATAGATTCAAATAAATTATACTTTAAATCCACTCGCAGAATGTCCTTATATGATATGAGTTGCACGAGAGACCGTTTATTTTTTGTGCACCAAAAATAGACATCTGTTACCAGACCATTGAATTCAAACGCGTCTCGTTATTGCACTCATTAGACGCCTAACAACAGTTTCGTTTATTCACAATAAGGTCAACTGTCCCTCTGCGTCTCCAGACATGACACAAGGTCTCTGACGTCACGGATGCCACGCGAAGACGTCTGTCTTCTTATTCTTCTTTAGATCGCAAAGACTAGTAGATCCTTACTAACTCTATAAACCTTTTAAAATCTTAATAATGATGACAGATTTTTTTTATAAGATAAAGTGACGAGACGAGCAAGCCGTGCGACTGATGCTGATGATATGCGCCACGCCTTCCCATAATATAGTAGATGCTGCGCTGTGCTGCGCTCGTCAGCCAGATACTAAGATAGTCCATCTCTTTGCTCAGTGATTACGCTGACATAATTTCCCTTGAAACCGGAACAACGTAGCGCCTACACACTACTGCTTTTTTTTAATTTTACGAAATAAAGCGACGCAACGTACAAATCGTGGGCCTGATGGTAAGCTTCACGCCTGCCCATAACAACACAGTACCACACATAGCATGCTTGTCACCCAGAGATATTAGATGGTCTATCTCTTCGCCCTGCAATTACGCTGGCATCATTGCCCTTCAAGCCGGAACTCATTAGTGCACTTACTAATGCTTGGCGGCAGAATATCTAGCAATGCAATGGTACCACCTCAGACGGACTCTGCAAAAGCCCTACCCCTAATATAATGAAGAGTTAAAGTTACGTGTTAAGTTACGGAGGTAACGGAATTCATGGAGACTGTCGTGGATTTCAATTTTAGATTATTTTTCTCCCATTTTCAGGATAGTTTTTCGTAATAAAAAGTAACTTGTGGCAATTACCTGTTGCATAACCTTTTTGTTTTTAGACGAGATAATTGGCACTATGTTGGAAACAGTCGTACACGAATGTACTTGGCGCTGCTTTGCGCTCATTACCCAGAGATTGATATTTTACAGGTTTTCAAGAGGATGTATTCAGAAATAAAGCACCGGAATATGCGTCCCCAAAATTAGTGTGGTACCCCTGGACTATAGTGACAAAGAATAAATTCATATTCTTATTACTAACGTGGTTGTTCCATTATATACCAGCATACATAGTTGACAGTGTTTGCCTGCTGCTTGAAAAACCGCGAAGGTAAGATTAAAAATATAGCTGTTTTTTTTTTTTATACTTCTATTTATACTTCCGTGTTTCATCCGGTGAGTGAGGTGGCCGGTTGCCCATTTCCTCCCTCCTAAAAAACAATTCCCCACCTTAAAGGTCGCCAACCCATTCGCAAGTCCGAATGTCCATGGGCAGTGGTAATTGCTTACCATCAGGAGAACCGCTTGCTCTTTTGCCTTCCTACTCCATAAAAAAAAAGACTTGAGTCGAGTTCGGTTAGCACGATCTCATTGCCCAAATAACGGTCACCACTAAACAGTAATGTGTGCACTACTGTGGTCAGGTTTGAAGTTCTGCCAAAGTAAATACTGGACAAACAGCCTACCTTACCGCTTTGAGCCGCTTTTGAATTTGTGTAAGTTGAAATAATGTGTGGCACTGTTAAAATACATCTACATTTTTTTTACGAAATAAAATGACGAGACGAGCAAGTCGTGTGCCTGATGGGAAGCGTCATGCCTGCCCATAACAACACAATTCCACACAGAGCGTGCTTGGCTTTGTGCTGCGCTCGCCACCCAGAGATATTAGATGGTCCATCTCTTTCTCCTGTAATTTCACTAACATCATTACCCTTCAAACCGAAGTACAATAGTGCTTACGCACCACTGCTTGGGGTCAGAATATCTGTCAATACAGTGGTACCGCCGTAGTCGGTCTCTGCAAGGGTCCTACCACTTTCTAATTACATGAAACATTAATTATACATATCTTTTTCAGATTCGTAAAACTATGTGAGAAAGTCTATAAATCAAACAAAGTATTAGGTTACTTCATGCTCCAAGAATGGTTTTTCAATGATGACAACACTCATAAGTTGTACATGGAAATGTCCAGTACAGACAGGGCAATATTCAACTTTGACATAGAATCTATTAATGTGAAAGAAATGCTGGTAACATGGATTATCGGAGTTCGAAAATACATTCTAAAAGACAATTTGCAAGGCACAGAATATGCTAAAAGAAAATTATTTTGGTTACAAATACCCAATTATTTTACTATGATGTTATATGCTTTTTTGTGGCTTAAACTTTTCCGAATAATTTATTGGTTGATTTATACCACATTTGATTGTTTACACGTGAACCTTATCAACACTAATTAAGTTAAAATATTTAATATATTCAAATAAAGTAATGCTATGGTTTCCTTCACTTTTGTTTTAGTATTTTACTCTATTACTACCCAATTCTATATGTGATAACATACTAAAGACAAGAATATGTGTAGTACAGGCACATCTATTACATTATTTATTAATTAATAATAATAATTTATCTTCATGACAAGAATAACAAAATAGTTAATCTAATTGACATAGCCATACCAAACATCCAGAATCCTTCATCCAACCATACTGAAAAGCTCAGTAAATATACAAATCTCACCATTGAAATGAAAACCAATGGCCAGTACATAATATCAAAACTTTTCTAATTAATTTCAATCACAAGTGTAAGTAACGGCCTATATATGTCCCACTGCTGCACATTGGCCTCGTCTGTACAGAGGGTATAAGGCAGGTGTGGCCAAACTTTTATCTCTTAGGGGCTACTTATTTTGTAAAATATAGGCTGCGGGCTACTGTTAAGACGGGCAAACAATTTTAGGATTTTATAAATTTTTCATATTTATTTTAATAAATAATTAACAAGAATTTCATTTAAAAGTATATGGCAAATAAAGAAAACAAATAATTATTGTTTTATTTTATATTTTGTTTTATTATATATTGTTTTATTTCATAATTATTATTAAGTATTATAGCCAAATTAATTTGACGAATCCTGGCAGTGCATAAGCGCAGTCAGTTTGTCAAAATTTACCTCATATGAGCTTAAGGCAATTCTTAGGCATGCCTCCAAGTGTTGATCTGTTAATTGTTTTGTTTTGATTTCATTCATAAATGAAAAAGCGGATTCACATAAATATTTTGATCCAAAGAAGGCCTTGAAAGGTGCAACCATTATCCAAATATTTGGATATTAATTTTTATTTATCAGTTTTCAAAAATTACAATCTGAAACCAGTGACTTAAGATTTAAAATTTATTACTTTATCTTCTGAGCCTGGTAAATTTGTAACACCCAGAAAGTTGTTTAGTTTCTGAGCTACACTTTCAACATCGATGTTGTCATTAAACGGGAAAGACAAAATACTGGCAATATCTTAAAGTTCACTCAACGTTAGAAATCTTCTTTCAAATTATTTTAAAAGTAGTGCAATAATATCGATATATTTGTTGTAAGATTCTTTTTTTTTTACAGTCATTAGCTAGATTTTGATAAAGCTTTAAATAACCACGTTTTAATTGCATTGCAAGCATATTTAGTTTCTCTTTAAATGACTTCAAAATGTCATATCTTTCCCTTCTTTTCCCTGTAGTTTCAGATTGAATTGTTGTAATATTTCAGTAATATCATAGAAAAAGAAAGAAAGATCAAGATGCAACATGATTTTTAAATAAATTGAAGATATTTTCACCTCTAGTGCGTCCATGCATTAGAATAGTAGTTAATAATTCTTCCGTGGTCGACATATCATCGAAAACCATTCGAATAAAAACATATAATTGTGCAGTACCGATATAGTCAGTAGATTCGTCAAACTGTAGTGATAATACGTTGCATTTATTGATGTTTTCATGTAAAATATCTTCAAGATTTTGGCTAATTCCTTCTGTTGTACGCATAACTGTATTTCGCGATAACGACATATTTTTGATGGATGCCATTATTTCCGATTTATTTTTAAAATTTTGAAACAACACTTCACCAGCTTTAATAAATGCCTCCTTCCATACTTCCCCATCTTGAAACGGTTTATTATGTTTAATTAAAGTATCAGCTACTTTGAATGATGCAATTGTAGCAACTTTTGAGTTCGTTTTGTATTTGAAAAAACTATTTTGTTGCGCAGTTAATTGTGCCTTCAGTTGTCGCACTTTGGCCTTTCGTAACGCTGTACCACGTGGATAATCTTCTTCATAGTTTTTATGAACTGTTACAAAATGTCTTTCAACGTTTGCTTTCTTAGACAACCTACTGTTGCATTGCAAATAAAACACACACATTTATCTTTCATCGTTGTAAAGAAATAATCTATGCCCATTAACTATGATAATGATAAGATTTTGTTTTTTTCCGGCCTGTATTTTATTTATTCATTCTAAAATAACACAGTAAAATATTAATAATATTTAAAACAATTATTTATCAGTAACATACCTGCTCCTAATCGCCGTATGAATAAATATAGTCTATGATAAATATAAAAAACAAAAATTCAATGCATAGACACACAAGTGTACAAAGAAGTGGTTATTGTCTTGCCAGGCTAGAAAATATCACTGAATTACGGAAACTAACATAATATAACAAATATGTAAGGAATAACTCAATTGCAATTCCATATTAGGTAAGTGCCTAATTTAATTATTAAAACGTAAGTATTGAAACCACTGCCAGTTATTAATTTAGCTTGCTAACAAGCTTTATCTTCGTAGCAATGATTCCTCACACAAAATTCTAGATTTGTTTTCACTACACTGAGCTACGATTATAAGGATAAAAACTATTTTATGTAGGGTCTCAAAATATAATCAAGATAAATCGTATTTAAATCGAGTGATTTGTGCGTAAAAAGATAACAAAGATACATAATCTTTTTCTTATTCCAGCCTATCTATATCCGAGCTGTCCGAGCTGATTAAATTCAATAATTCATTTTGTTGATCAATGTCAATCAATGCAAATAAATGTACAAAGGAATATTCATTAATTTGCATGAGAAAATTAAAATTATTACTAGGTCCTGTATTTTGTGTGACATACAAATTAAGTGTTTTCAAACCAATGTGCTACCTCAACTGCGGATCGTGCGAGGTTTATCCTTGCCGACTTATTAGAGAATCTCGTAATTACTCCACGCACAAAAACATTTCTTAATATCGTACATATGTAACCCAGTTTAATTATTTTCGATCTGTTTAAAGAAATGAGTGAATGTCAATCGAAAATCGATTCGGTCTCCGAAAAAATTCTCTTGTACCGTATTTATTTTACTTTTCTCTGATATAGATACGTTTTTCTTCACGAGATAAAATGACGAGACGAGCAAGTCGTGCGCCTGATTGTAAGTGTCACTCCTGCCCATATCGAAACAGTACACACAAAGTACTTGGCCCTGGGCTGTGCTCCTCACCCAGATATATTAGATGATCTATCTCTTTACCCTGGCATCATTGCCCTTCAAACCGGAACACAGTAGTCCTTACACACTGCTATCTGGCGGCAGAATATCTGTAAATGCAGTGGTACAACCCCAGTCGGACTCTGCAAGAGTCCTACTACTTACAAAAAGTTTCGCTATGAGTAATTTTTGTTAGTTTCTTAAACGAATTCATTAAAAATAAAAAAAAAATAAGGTAATACATTTTGGTACGAAAAGGTAATTTGTAATAATACTTAGAAGTTAATTATCACCTCAAAGTCACTTCCACCTTGACAGTTGTTTTATTTGAATCCTTAACAGTATCGACGAATATATGATCGAGTTGAATATTTTATACGTAAATTTTATTATTCTAATCCCTGTATTTCATTACATTTGCTTGCTTGCTTACATTGCTTATTATAGTAACTCTTACAAATACTAATTTAAGCTAAATATAAATAAGTCAACACTGGCAACCCTGGCTTTTCTATATGTCAATGACAAAGTGTCGAAATTTCAAAACATTCGTTCGTTTGGCTTTTTCTCCGAGTGCTCTTGTATTTTTCACTTCGATTTGATTTATACTTATTTTATTTAACTCGTCATTAAACTTGACTAACTTTTGACTAACTTTTTATACGCCAAAATATTTAAAAATCAGTAAAAAATGTACAAATCAAAAATTGGTGATTTAGCTGTCAATACACCAGAGAGTAGACATGTTCCTGGCGTTTCTTTGTTCATGTTACAACCTCCTACTCCTCCATAATGTATTACAAATTTAAGACATAGTTGATATTTAATGCTTTATTTTTTTACGAGATAAAGTGCCGAGACAAGCAAGTCGTGCACCTGATGGTAAGCGTTACGCCTGCCACTACAACACAATACCACACAGAGCGTGTTTGGCTACGTGCTATACTCGTAACCCAGAGATATAAGTCTATCCCTTTGCCCTGTAATTTCGCTGGTCTTCGCCCTTCAAACCGGAACACAGTAGTGCTTACAGACTTGGCGGCAGAATATCTGACAATGCAGTGGTACCGCCTCAGTCAAACTCTGCACGAGTCCTACCACTTAGAAAACCTATTTATGTCAGCGTCACTAAGATATACAAAGTCTCTTAACATATTTCTATCTTTAACTGAATATTAAAGAAAATAAATGCGTATATTACATTCAGTTGCAAGTTAAACACAAGAGATTAATCTTCATTATCAAATTAAATATTTAATAGTCCATCAGATAGTTCGCGAATGTGAGCTTCAGGAACAAACAAAACTTAACCCCATTAAGTTTTTATTCAGAGGAGAAATATTCTGGAGCAATTAAATTACATCCGCTCGCCAACGGCGCGAGTTTTAATTAATCAAAACCTATTCACGTTTAGCTCAGAAAAATATATATTTATTTTCATTAGTGCAAGATCTGAGTTGATAATTATTTCTATGCAATTTGTAGATGTTCAATATTTTCTTAATTCATGATCATTTATTAATTCATCCACCTATATATAATATTAAGTTTAATTTTGAGATCTTCTTTTTAGTGTTGACGGCTCTTTTATAACATTATCGTGTGAGTGGATAAAAGCTTCTAATTGAAAGACACGGGCATTATGGTAATTTTTCAGTCCGGCATTTTGAAGTGTCGTGTAATAATGACGGTTTTAAGAAGTCCATACTTGCGCGTTCCATACTTGCGCGTTGTTTAGACGCAATAAAGTATTATGATCATGAGAAGGATGATTGATTGTCAATTTTGAAACATAAATATATTTGTTTTATTAAATTATTGTTTAAATTTTTTTATAAACCATAAAATGAAATTTTATTTATAAAATTGTAAGTAATATTAATCGTACATCCGCAATAAGTTCAAAGGTTCAAAATATTCGTAGTTATTAATGTAAGTTCGCAGAAAAAGGCTTTCCTATTGTAATTTCTAAACAGTTTGAATGTGTGTAATTCTGTATGGATATTCTTTATGCAAACGTTTGACATCGTGTTGCTACTTAACGAACCGTGTACTTTTTGTTTGTGTACCGTGAGTATAAAAAAAATATAAAAGCTGTAAGCGTGTGTGGCAAAGATTACCTCTGAGCGATTTGTATAATATACTATTACTTATTTTAATAAACTATTTTTATTCTTGTATAATATACTACATTTAAAATCTCAAAATTTTTAAAGTCATTCATCAAACTAATTATACATCTACTTTTAAATGTTTTGTCGAAATAGAGTTTGCATAATAACAAACTTCTTTTCAATATTCTTGTAGCTTTTCCTAGTAAAATTACATATTATTTAAGTATGTGTTTAAAACAAATTAATTGTGCAACAATGGCGAGAGTGGAGGAGTGTATATATGGCCAGATCAGACAGACACTGCACATCGTCAGTAGAGAGTATTAGTTTTTCGTTCAGCCTTACGATGATAAATAAGTAGTATGGTTCATTATTTATTACTATATTACTAAAAGTCGTACACGACTACATCTGACCAGCTGATAAGGACGCCAATTACGAGACGGGCAGCGAAGAAGAAAAACTTGTACGTTTCAGTGTGTTATATTTTATCTTACACGTATGGCACATATTCTTCAGTTGGCTTTGATATACATTGTGGCTACAACTTTTTACATAGTTTTAATTATATTTCCCGGTGTTAATACTTTTGAACTTTGAAAATAGAATTAGGATATGGTTTTCATTACATAAGTATTTATTGTTATCCTTTTTATCAAAAGATAAAACAAGACTGTGACTGCAAGTTAAGTTTTTATTTATTATTCTATGAAACGCTGTGGTATATTAAAGCAGTCAGTGTTAGTGTAGGCAGTTTTAAGTACATCAGTACATCAGTACACAAAATTGAACAACGTATACTTCAAGTTGGTAAATTGCTTAGGTTACATTTATATTCTTCCCACTGTCTACTTGGGCCTATGCCTAGGTTTGTAAATTACATAAATATAAATATATCATCCCGCATGTTAGTAGCTAGACCGAGAGGATCAAGGGCACGTAAAAGTTTAGAAACATTATGGACAGTAAAACACAGTGCTTCTAAGGACCACCTTCGTTCGGTACATTTCCAGATATTCTGCTGCCAAGCAGTAGTGTGTAAGCACTACTGTGTTCCGGTCCGAAGGGCGTTGATGCCAGCATGATTACAGGGAAAAGAGATAAACCGTCTTATACGTCATGCTATCTTATATTGCATGGAACAATTAGCTCAAAACAATATTATTTTTAATAGAATTTTTAGAAACTCATTCTTCATTTCATTCAGAACATGCCTTGAGCATGTCCCGCAAAAAGTTAGTCTAAAAGACTCGTATCGGAATGCCTCGGACATCATCTATAGGCTTAGACAATATCTAACAAATTTCATCACTCCCTAATCCGGAGCAACTGCTGTTCCAGTTCATATATTTAGTCTAAGGCAGTGACTGCTTTAGCACACTACCCCGATTCTGGCGAGTTACGAGTACATAATTCCTCATGCCCATTTCATAATTAATAGTATACATATATAGAAGTTTACTACGACACTATACGTTGACAACGTGACTTTCCATTTTATCCTATTTTACCATAGACATCATCTTTAGGCTTACACATTATCCAACAAATTTCATCACTCCCTTAATCCGGAGAAGCACCTGTTCCAGTTCATACATTTAGTTTTAGGCAGATACTACTTCAGTACACTACCCCGATTCTGGCGAGTAATGTCATTTCTATGCTATCCTATGCATTTTTATTTCGTAATTACTAATATACATTTACAGGAATTTACTACGACATTACTTATTATAATATTATTAGTTATACCTTAACAACACGGCTTTCCATTTTACTTTATTTTCCACACAAACTTATGACAAGTACAATAACGAAATTGAAAATTTACATACATTCTCCTTAACTAGTGTTAAACTTTTGCTTCGGAAAAATATTGTATAGAGATAATTTCCTTTTTCAATACCATATAATTTTAAAGGTTCATACTTATATATACTATTGAAAGGAAATATGCATATACTTATTTATATTTCCTTTCAATCTTTTTATAGCGTATTCGGACTAAGGGTTAAGAAATAGGGATATCGGATAATAAAACGAGTATTTTATAATATTTAAAGTAAAGGAAATCAAGTGGTAGGACTTTTACAGAGTACGACTTGGGCGGTACCACTGCATTACTTTTTTTTTTACTCTGACAAACGGAAAATTTTGTAGTGACGCCTATTTTTAAATAATTTCCTAAACCTTGATTAGAAATTTCGTTTTATGCTCAGTTGTCAAAACATCGTTTCACTGGGTCATTTAGGTTAGGTATAAAGCGGGCATAACCTTCGTAAGAAACGTGGTCACAAAATTAGCAGTTATTTTTATTCAAATTACCATAATAACAAAAACTAAGTCACTAAGAGTGACAAAACAAGAGTTACAAATAAAAACTAAGTCGCGAAAATTTTTGGTTTTAAATGATTTCCCCTTCGACCAAATATGTACATGTATATTCGAGTATTTGATCGAAGGATTTCCCATTTTTTAATTTAAAACGTACCAATAGGTCCATGCGTTCCTTTATAAAACGGGGTCAAATCAATAAACACACTAGTTGTTCAATTGAGCACTGAAAATATTATGGCATATTTTCGTGGCTTTTGATTTGGTCCTATTCCAAATTTTTCATTTTTTTTTTCAAGGCAAACATTATTTGTCTCCAAACCTTACCTAAGTACCTTTTCCATACCGATTTGCACCTTCGTTGCTGCGTAACAATAGGAGATACAAACATACATTTTCGCTGTTTTAATTTAAGCAGGTTTTATCTACGACCTAATTGTTGGGGATTTTGATTTTTGTATATTTTTTTCCGTCGTATTCTTTAATTAAACGCATAGTAAAAAGTATCCTACGTCATTCTTCTTTGTCACCCAACTACACCCAAACCCATTATATTCTTGATCCGTTGCTCTATTACTTCATTAAAGAGGGGAAAATGAATAAATCCACAAACATACATTTAAAATATTAAGTGAGGTGTTGAAGAACCATTACATAGAAGGAGACCATATGAAGAATATTGCAAATGTTACACTCAACATAAAAATTGTAATCATTATTCCTTAAACAGAAACTTTTCCGTTAATCATTATTAAAATTATTTAAAATTATAATTTAAGCCCGTAAAAGAAAAATTACGCAATTAGAATAAATCACCTTTGAATCGATAATTTAGCTGTCCGTAAATTATAAATTAATATTATAAAACTCCATTTAGATCCTAAAGCTTTCTAAATTTTTCTATTTAAGTCGTTATCATTGAACTGGCGCATAGTTCTGCTTTTGACTATAATTTAGTTTTGTTGACTTTGACAGTAACTAAATAACTTGTTTCATAATATTAGTAAGTGTGAATAAAGATCTAACAAATAAACAAACTGTCGGAGAACAAATGCAAAGGAATAAAATACTGATTACGATAATTATACGAACTGTCCTTGTGGAAAAAAAAATATTGGCCGATATTACGTTCAATATTATTACAAAAAAAATACGTATGACTCTAAAGTTATACAATTTCTTTTCTAC
>DWGO01000235.1:0-13828 GCA_018247635.1 Eurytides dolicaon deicoon
CACTACTGCTTGGCGGCAGAATATCTGGCAATGCAGTGGTACCTCCCCAGTCGGACTCTGCAAGAGTCCTACCACTTGTAGTAATAATTGTTAAAATTAAAACCTGACATTGTCCTGTCGGCATGTTACTCTGTAAATTGTTCGTTTGAAACGTTGACAATTAGAAATTAAACAAAGTGTGGTATTCATGTAGACACAATGAATCGGTTCAAATACGTATAAAATATTTTTTTTATTACATAAAATTACGAAACGAGCAGGTCGTGCTCCTGATGGTAAGCAATAGGTAAGCCTGCCCATAACAACATAGTGCCACACAGATCCTGCTTGGCTCTACGCTGCGCTCGTCATCCAGAAATTTAAAATGTACTATCTCTGTGTTCTGCAATTACGTTGGCACCATTGCCCTTCGAATCGGAACACAACATTGCTTACACACTATTTACGTAACAAACAACTGGCAATGTACTACTAAAGGTAACACTGGTACCATTCTTGCAAAATTTAAAGGAAGAATTTTATTAGAAATATATTAAATCGCTCGTAGCTTCCAGGTCTGTTTAACTATGTGGCGCACTCGCGTCTCGATTGGAACTACACGTATCAAATAGACGCCAACGCGATGCAATGTGGCTCTGGTGGTCCTTCCGACATGACGGCGGGGAAGATGCTCGGAGGCAGCAGCGGCAGCAACTACATGTTCTATGTGCGCGGAAATCCACACGACTTCAAATCTTGGTCAGACGCCGCCGACGACAGCTCGTGGGATTGGGACAATATATTGCCGTATTTCAAGAAAAGCGAGAGATTGGAGGACCGGGAGGTTTTGCTGTCACCGACCGGCGTTTATCACGGCACGGGTGGATACCTAGGCGTTACGAGAGAACCAAATGTAAAAGTCGATAAATATTTTGAGGCTCTGCGAGAGCTCGGCTACAAAATAGTTTTGGATAACAATGGAAAGAACACCTTAGGGTATTCCCAGCCAATGTTCACGATTGCTGAAGGTGTCCGTCAAACAACGGCGTATTCATTTCTTACTCCAATTAAAGATCGTGCAAATTTGAAAGTATTAAAAAACGCACTCGTAACCAAAGTAGTTTTCGACGAAGATTACAATGCCGTAGGCGTTAAAGTAAATATGAATAATAATACGTTAACATTTAACGCTGATAGAGAAGTAATTCTGTCCGCGGGAGCCATAAATACGCCAAAACTGCTTATGCTGTCGGGAATCGGTCCAAAGGAGCATTTAAGAACATTGAATATCGACGTTCTCGCAGATTTACCGGTAGGATATAACCTGCAGGACCACGCAGCGGTCTTCACCGCTCACAAAATGGAGAGATCCACATCTAAACCGGATCCTGCCAACCCGACAAAATTCCCGCTGGCTTCGGTGACCGGTTACGTCGCTTTAAACAAATCCCAAACTTATCCGGACTACCAAGTGACTATCTTCTTGATTCCAGCCAACTCTAAGGGGGTACTGGAGCTATTCAGCGTTAATTATCGCAATAAAAAAGATATAGGGGAGCAGTTGTATCGATCTAATATTGGACGGAACGTAGTCATCTCGATCGTTTGCAAGTTGCACCCAAAATCGAGGGGACGTATAATGCTTCGCAGTGCAGACCCCAAAGACAGACCACTAGCTTACACCGGCTTCTTCTCAGAGGCAGACGATTTGAAAGACACGGTCGATTATCTGACGGACTTTTTGAAATTGCAAGACACGAATTACTTTAAAAGCGTCAACGCGGAGATGATTGATTTGGCTGTGGGCAAATGTGGAATGACCAATCGCCAAGAGTATCTTAGATGTTACGGCAAATGTGTCAGTAATGGTTTTTACCATTACGCCGGTACTTGCTCTATGGGGTCGGTAGTAGACGGAAGGTTAAGAGTGTTAAACGTGAACCGACTCCGCGTGGTCGACGCCAGCGTGATCCCCCAACTGCCTAGTGGATACATAAACGCGGCGGTCATAATGCTCGCCGAAAAAACTGCTGACATGATCAAAGATGACCACATGGACAAAGAATGATTACAAAAAAGGAAATTAAACATAATTTCTCATCATTCACGTACATGTGTATAAAATATTTATTTCATGCGTTTGTTTATATTTAATCATATAATATTGTAATTTTTATCTTTTTATTAATACACGAGGAAAGAACTTTATATGCATTTAACAATCTATTACCCGGGTATTAAATTTAGGGACAGTTGAAATTTACATTGAGGAGAAGTATAAGAAGTTAAAAATGTATTATATATGTTTGTAGATATACGTAAAATAAATATTCATTGTTTACTTCTACTATCAAAAGTTAAACATTTGACTACTATCAAATGTGCCATTCAACAAACAATATTACTCGTATATACGTTCAATAATCTATTAGTCTGTATTAAGAAAAAACTTTTTTGGGTAAATTTCGGTAGACGATCGTTGCTATGTTAATGTACAATTAATACATACAATATATTGTTGTATTGTTTTTAAAATAATAACACCGCATGAATAAAGTAGATTAAAAAATACTTTTCCTTCCCTTTCCATAAACGATAACGTTTTACCTGGTAAATCTTCAACATGCTTGTTCATAATAGCCTAGTGCCATTCACATGTAGATCCACAACACACTTGGTCATGACAGCTTTTTTAAATGGTAGGACTCTTGCATAGACTGACTGGGGCGGTACCACTGCATTGCCACATGTTGTGACATCAAGCAGTAGTGTGTAAACACTATTGTGTTCCAGTTTGAAGGGCAAATGATGCCAGAGAAACAGACAAGGCAAAGAGATAGACCATTTAATTTCTCTGGGTGACGAGCGCAGCACAGAGCCAAGCACGCTCTGTGTGGTACTGTGTTGTTATGGGTAGGCGTGACGCATACCATCAAACTTTTAACACTTACTCGTCTCGTCACTTTATCTCGTAAAAAAAAAGATTATCTTTGCGTAGAAATACCATATTTCTGAATAATGAGAGACTTGGATCAACTTTGGATCCAGCTCGTGGAAACCAGATTTTACATAGATTCAGTCCTTCGATGAAGTTTTATTCAGCCTCTAAAACAGAAAGCGCAATCTTTTTTAATTTTCTTTAAACAAACAAAACGGTTAGTAACTTTGAGCCGAGCATTAATATAATACGCCTAATTATAATAAAAAAATATATTTCGATCAAAAAATACTAAGACGTCACGTCTATGCCCTGGTGATGACCTCCTACGTTCCGGAATAAAGGGAAATATTTTAGTGCATTTAATGGACAAATGTATGTAATATAGTACAAAACAAAGTGACCCTCGGTTGTTACCCTTTTTTATTTGTAAAAAAAGAGAACTTAGTATTTCTCCGGACGAGCCTCGCTTCGTTAGAGCAAGAGCAGATTTTCTCTAAGTGGTAGGACTCTTGCAGAGATCGATCGGGAGGTACCATTGCATTGCCTGTTATATTGCCGCCAAGCAGTAATGTGTGAGCACTATGTTCCGCTTTGAATGGCATTGATGACAGCGTAATTACTGGGCAAAGAAATAGACAATCTTATATCTCTGGGTGACGAGCGCAGCACAGAACTAAGCACGCTCTGTGTGCCATCGTGCTGTCATGGGCAGGCGTGACGCTTATCATCAGGCGCACGACTTGTCAAAAGATAGCCGTAGAAAAAAATATTGTGAGAGATACGATTGTAACTTTTAAGTCGTGGAAACGTTCTATTCGCTTTTATATAGAGTGCCGGAAATTTTGTTATTACGGCTTTGCTTTTTAAGCAAAGGAAAAATTTCATATATTAACATTTTATATGTGTCATCAATTATGTGGTCTATATTTGATGACACGCACAAATTGTTTCTAAAATAATCTTGCGTCGGGACGTTGAAGTCCGTAATATCAAGAAATTGACTGCAATCGATTCATCAAACGTTCCTCAGAATTTATGTAAATTGTTTATACCAGCGAGTGCCTTATGGTTGAAAGTCGACCAAAGGATTACTTAAGATCAGGTTTTGCATGTGACATTCACATATCAGTTTAAACGTAATTTTGATTACTTTCATATATCAAGTTTGTATTGTATTTATAAAAACAATATTAAAATTTTAACTTTTGGCACAGCCCTACATTATAAACTTTAATTTTCCCAAATTTGCCTTCGTGCGCCCAATAGACATGTATCTTAAACCACAGTTGTCTCTAGTAACTCTTCTGCCACAATTGCCTAAACCTCAATTGAATCTTCGCCTGTTAAGCTATATAGCGATCGTGTTCACAAAATGTCCGAGATATTTTATTCGCGGTGAAGCAACAAACGACCTGCGTGCCCTCTTTGATGGATTAACACTAAGTAACATGGAACCGTTCTGTTTTTAGGTTCCGCTAAGACGGACGCGGTGGCAATGGCCAATGTTCGCGTTAGGAAGTTGAAAGAGAACGTAAGCGAGCGCCAAATGCGGCGACGCAGGCGCGCTAACAACCAGCTGTCCGAAGAGTCGGAGCGGCGGCTCTTAAAGACGATGATGCGAAGGAATGCTATGACCATTCTAGAATTTTCTACCGCGTGGGCCTTCCGATGGTTCCACAGCGCGTTCTACTGCTCTTACTGCGACACGAAGTTCATCGACCCGAGCCCGTTGCGTGAGCACGTGGCCGCCTTGCACCTTACCGAACCGCCAACTAGTCGCGTCTTTTCCAAGCTCACCGAGAATAATATGCTCAAGATCGACGTGACCGACTTGTGCTGTAGACTATGCGGCTACCGTTGCTCCACACTCGACAGTCTCAAAGATCATTTGGTCGTCGCGCACGGTACCAGTCTGAGTAGGGAGCACAGCGATGGCGTCCTGCCGTTCAAGTTGGAGCAGAACGGTTTCGATTGCCAGATATGCCTCGAGCATTTCCCCAGTTTCGCCAAAATCAATGAGCACATGAACGCACACTACCAGAACTACATATGCGACGCCTGTGGAAAGGCGTTCGTATCCAAGTCCAGGTTTAGGTCGCACGTGCAGTCGCATGAGATCGGCAGCTTCCCGTGCGGGATATGCGACGAGGTTCTGCAAACGCGTGCAGCCCGTATGTGTCACAGACTTAAGGCACACAGGAAAGGGGTGCGATATACTTGCCCCCGATGTCCCGAAGTGTTCACTACTTATTATGCGCGTGCTAAACACTTGGTCGATGGGCACGCGCAAAAGCGGCGGGATTACGATTGCACCATATGCGGGAAAACTTTTGAGACAAGCTGCAAACGTGCTGCACACGTGCGCGCCGCTCACCGCCCCGCGAAGAGACACTACGAATGCCTTCACTGCCCGTGGCATTTCGTCAGCAAATCGAAGCTGAGACGCCACCTACAAGAGCACGTCAATCAACCCGACGCGACGAATAACCGCGAACAATACAAACGTGACCTTTGTTATTTTTAGATACGGGCGGCACCGACGTCCCCAGTTTACCTGAAGTCGGGGAGAGAGTAAAGTGGAGGAGGAAGCATCGGTTGAGCGGTGACAAGGCTAACGCCGCTCTCGTCCTCGGGAACTCGAACGCCGTCGCGTTCAGGTGGCAGCGCGGCAGGTTCATGTGTGCCTACTGCTCGCGCGTCTGTCCAAACGTTGAGGGTATACGTCGGCACTCAGTCGAGCATGACGACAAGCTGGACATATTTAGGAATCGCAGCGTGCGCAACTCGTTCCCGCTGCGCATCGATGTCACGGACCTAGCTTGTTCACTTTGCGGCGCGAAATTCGCAGCCGTCGAAAATCTGAAAGTGCATCTGACTGAGATACACGCCAAAATGTTTAGCAAAGAAAACGGCGACGGTCTAGTACCGTTTGTGTTAACGGGCAATGTTTTTAAGTGTGTGCTCTGTGATAAGACATTCGAGAGCTTTATGCGGCTTCACGTGCATATGAACGAGCACTACCAGAGTTGCGTGTGCCCTGTCTGCGGAAGGAGCTTCTCGGGCCGGCACAAGCTGCGCGCCCATCAGAAATGCCACGAGACGGGAGAGGTGTCGTGCGTCAAGTGTGGCTGCGTCTTCGCGAACCGATTGGCCAGGAATAGACATTTGGCAACGACGCATGGATCTCTCCAACGGTATCGATGTCCAGTGTGCAGTGAACACTTTGATTCCTACCATTCCCGTCTAAGGCATTTGGATCGGGCTCATGGCCACCGATCTGAATATAAATGTCGGCTGTGCCCGTCGGTTTTTGGAAGCGGCACCCTCAGGAACTCACACGAGAGGGTCGTCCACAGAACGAAAAGAAACGTCAAGTGATCCGGTTTGAAGTGTAAAGCCGTAGTTCTTTTATGATTACTATATACATTACCTTTTACATTGTCTGTTGTTATAATAAACTATTTTTGGACTTTTGTTTTTTCTTTTTGCTGATAAAAGGTCACTGTAGTGAACTAAGGGGACCAGATTATTTATATAATATTTATTGCACGTATACTATAGCAGGAGCTAGTATTCAATTTAATCAAAACTGCTGTTGATTACGACATTACGACGGAAAACGTAGAAACGTTTTCGAAAAACTTAGCAGAACCGCGTTTTCTCTTGCCTTGGTTACTTAGTTTATAGACACAAATAGACTAATTTTAATAAATGAAAATTGAAAATAAAAATATTCCCTGCAATTAAAAATATTCGAAGATGTTAAATAGCTAAATCTTAATCATTTTCACATTCTCTACAATGATCTCAAGCCCTCGGTGTACGAACGGACCTGTGCGGCGTTTTGACAGTGAATTTTCTTTTGTTTTTAGGGCCCACGGATAACAGTGTAATGTGGAAACCGAGACGGAGGTTTAACGATCACAGGGATAACGCAGCCATTATCATTGAGTGTTCTAATGTGTGCCCGTTTAGGTTGAAGAGGGGCAAGTTCGTGTGCGCTTATTGCCCAATCTCGTTTGGTGATTTTCAAGGTGTGAGGGAACACACCGCCAGCCACCAAAACCGACTCGAGGCTGTGCGCTCAGCGCGTCCATTCGACACAATCAAGGCAGATATTACGCAGCTCCAGTGCGCCCTTTGCTCTATGGCTTTTGTCGATTTGGACCAGCTTGCGGACCACCTAATAACCGCACATGACAGGCCCTTGCTGAAAAGGTATGGCTTCGGCATCACACCGTTCCACCTATCTGCTGATACGTATGTCTGCTCCCTCTGCGGGGAGCGCTTCGACCTCTTCACGAACCTTAATACTCACATGAACCACCACTATAAAAACAACGTTTGCTTCAAGTGCGGTAAAACGTTTGCCGCCTCCCAACGCCTGCAAGCGCACATGGTGACACACGAGATAGTGGACGGCGGTTTTAGTTGTTCGAAATGCGGTGAAACCTTTACTTCACGGAAGCTAAGGAGTAGCCACATCGCGTACGTGCACGGCCCGAAGCTCAGGTACCGGTGCCCGTACTGCAAGGACAAGTTCAAAGGTTACGGCGATCGAGCGAAACACTTGAATGAGGTTCACAACAGGAAGGTTGAGTATTCGTGCCACCTTTGCACCGCCGTCTTCGCGATGTGCAACCAGAGGACGAAGCATATACAACAGGTACATATAAAGTACAAACCGTTTGAGTGCGAGCACTGTCCCTTCAAGTCGTCTACCGCCGCCCGCCTCCGCAGCCACATGGTGAAACACGTGGGCGTCAGAAAGTACCAGTGTGATGTCTGTAAAAAGGCCTACTGCCGCATGAAGACATTGCGCGAGCATATGCGCATTCACAACAACGACAAACGCTTTGTCTGCCAATTATGCGATGCGGCGTTCGTGCAGAAATGCAGCTTGCAGAGCCACACGCGCACTCACCACCCTACCGCGCTAACAACTCTCAAGCGAAAAGAACTCGACCTCACTGTTTTTCAATAAACTTTGCGACTTTTAAAACTCTCCAATTATTTTTATCACCCACCTGATCACTTTGCCAGCGATCGCGCTATCTAAATAAACTAAACGAGAGAACTAGTGGCAGAGAAGAGCTCATATCGGAACTTTTCTTATTTTTAGGAAGAAAATCTGAAGAGATACTTGTTAAGACTGAAGTGGGATTCGAGACGGAAGATACGGCCGTGGCCGTGGTTGCGTCGGCCCGCGATGCTGGCAATGAGAGGCGGGCTGCCTTCCGCGATAACATTCATACTATATTGGAAACGTGCACCGCTTGCCCGTTCAAATACAGGAAAGGCGCATATCTGTGCTTCTTCTGTAAAAGTTCTTTCCTAGAGCCAGAGCAACTGCGAGAGCACACGCGGCTAGAGCACGGTGACGTGAAGCAACTAAAACCGCGGAAATACGAGCCGCTAAAGATGGATTTCGAGCTAGCTGCGTGCAAGCTTTGCGGCGAATCCGTCGCCGACTACGAAACTCTGAAAGCGCATCTTAACAAGCACGGGAGGCGGTTGGATTGCTCCCACGGTGACAGCGTCCTTCCCTACAGCCTCACTAGAGACACGCACCGCTGTCAAATTTGCGGCGGCCGCTACGAGACATTTCTCACGCTGCACAAACACATGAACGAACACTACGAACGTTTCATATGCGAGACTTGTGGCAAACGCTTCGCCACTTCTCAGCGGATGGTGAACCACGCGCTCACCCATGAAAGGGGCGCGTTCCCATGTAAGCGCTGTGGAGATACTCTACCGACCTACGCCGCCCTATATGCGCACGTGGCACGCGCTCACCGTTCCAACAAGCGATACAAGTGTCCGGTTTGCGACGAGAAATTCGCCTCATACAAACACAGGCTGAAGCATCTCGCCGCCCACGGAGTACGCACAGCCCTCTTCCCGTGCCCCTCTTGTCCACGCGTCTTTGATCTATGCAGCAAGCGTACCGCTCACGTTCGCTTCCAACACTTACAAGAGCGTAACCACTCGTGTCCTCTATGCTATATGAAATTCTTCACCCGCTACGAGCTACGCGAACATTCGGTTAAGCATGGGGGCGAGAGGATATACCAGTGTGACGTGTGTAAGAAGTCGTACGCGCGGCTCAAGACGCTGAGGGAGCACATGAGAATACACAATAACGACAGGCGTTTCGCCTGTCAAGTCTGCGGGCAGGCCTTTGTACAGAATTGCAGCCTGAAGCAACATCTAAGGGTGCACCACCCGGGTCAGGGGAAGAGTGGATTTTGATAAATTGCACAGGAAAGTCGCAACTGCGAAGGCGCAAATTAGGCAATATGTTGAAGAGCATACGATGCATTGCGTAATATTGTCGTATCTGCAAAGGCGACAAGCGACTAAGCAATTGAGCTGGAAAATTGCACATTGTCATCAAGCCGTACCATTGCTTATGAAACGGAGTTACGACGTGTTATTGCGAAAACTGCATGGATGCTAAGCTTATATCACGTGTTTCAGTTTTGGTCTTCGAAGTCGGATAAGCCACACAACTCATACCAAGGTTGTCGGTATGTTTACTAAAATGGACGAAACGAATGAAGTTTTCGACATTTGAATGATCATGCGACGTACTAGATTCTCTCGTTGGTTACTCGTCCATTTATCGTTCCAATAAAACTTTTAAACTATTGTAAGTAGGACATTAGTCCCTTTTAGTTAATAGAAAATAATATGCCGTTAACAAGCAGTGATTCGATTTGAGCTTTTTTTTTTAATTTATTTTTAAGCATAAAGCGGAATAATCGATTTTTAAAATTTGTCTTTAATATTAATAAATTAACAAAAGCAATCCCTATGTTTACCTCTGGCAACTCTGATTTAGATTTGGATTATAACCACACGATTGTATATATTTATATAGTGAATAATTAAAAGAAATCTTCAGAGGAAATTATAGTTTGTTTTCTTTTAATGTTTCTCTAGGATTCTTGGCACTCGATAGCCAATTGATATTCGCTCATAAGTTTAGCTTTCCACGAAAACTTGAAAAATTCTCGCTAAAGTTAAAAATAAGCAATTCGTTAAAGTATGTTTTTGTATGTGACAAAGTGACGAGACGAGCAAATCGTACGCCTGATGGTAAGCGTCACGCTTGCTCATAACAACACAGTAGCACACGGAGCGTGATTGGCTTTATGTACATACAACTGCTTGGCGGTAGAATATCTGGCAATGCACTGGTACCACCACAGTCGGACTTTGCAAGAGTCCTATGTGAAGTCCTACATGAAGTGTTTGCATAAACTTGTGTCTTACTTATTTGAAATATTCAAGTGTGTCATGACAGATATTTCGTATTCATCAGTAAAAGTAGCGTTTAAAGAGAAAATCAATCGTAATTACTGTGTTCCATAATTAACAGGATCGTATTGTTTTCCGCTTTGCAATAATGTCAATTATTATAATTGTGTACAAATTTGTTTCGAGGGATGAACTTAACACAAAATGTAATGAAATTGAAAACCTTTGTTTGCGTAATGCATTTATTTTTCTGGATCATCATTTTTACAATATAGCCAGGGTATATATTTATACATATATTTACAACGGAACAATGTACTCGCGTTGCTGTAATCAAACAGCGCCATCGAGCGAAATAATTCTTAAACTAGTTAGCCTAATTGGTTAAACAGATTGTTAAAACAATAAAAAAAGCTTGACCTAACTATTAGCTGATAGCTTTCTCTTTAAATTGTAAGTTAAGTTAGTTTCTGCCCTTAAAATTGCCCGAATAAGTAGATTTGATTGACTAAGATGAAGTATAACTCTTCAATCGACGTAAACATAGTGGTTGGACTCTTTCTCTGTTCTGCCCCGAAGCAGTGTGTAAGCACTACTGTGTTTCGGTTTGAAGGGCAATGAAACGAGTGTAATTACAGGGCAAAGGGTTTTACAATCTTATATCTCTGGGTGACAAGCTCAGCACAGAGCCAACACGCTCTGTGTGGTACTTTGTTGTTATGGGCATGCGTGACGCTGACCATCAGGCGCACGACATGCTCGTCTCATCACTTTATCTTGTAAAAAAATATATAGAGTCATGTGGCAGGATCGAGTAATATGGATTTTTTTCAAATTACGATGCTAGTCAGCATATTACAACTTTTCCTTGAAAGCTAATGAAATATGAAAATTTTAAAGAAATACCATTTATTGCAAATTCTATTGGGAGACGATTCTCATACCGATGTTATCTAGTTTAAATGCTAATGTTTTCAATTTAAATTTAATTCAATTTATCTTTAACATTTTTGCCTTGGGTCTTCAGTTCACTAGATTAAGGTGACTCAGAGAAAACATAGTGCCTGAGCGGGGTTTTAAATGACAAACAATATATACTATATCATCATATGATAAGAGAACAATATGTAAACATTGCATGCGAAATACATGCCCGTGACGCTCATGCACTTATGTTTTCTCATTTATAGGTATTAGTAAGGCGTCGGCCGAGGAACAGAATGGCGTGAAATCGAAACAACAGCCGGCGGTACCGGGTACAGTAAGCGACAGTGACGCCATAACCGCCCGCCGGAGGAACGCCACGTTGATTCTGGAATGTTCCAAGATATGTCCGTTCAGGTGGACAAAGAACCTGTACATATGTTTCTACTGCGACCGGCAGTTCTCTGATCCGGCTGCTCTAAGGGACCACAACGCACTGGATCACGTGGCTCCCACGCCGGCGCAAATAAAGTGCGAGCTCTCGAAACAGAAGAAACACGAGCTGATCAAAGCGGACGTGACTGACGTCGGGTGCAAATTGTGCAGCGAGCCATGCCGTGACCTTCCCTGTCTGAAAGATCATTTAGTACAAGTGCATGGCAGGAAGCTTCAACCCGAAATGGGAGACGGTCTCCTCCCTTTCAGGGTGGCAAAGGACAGCTTTGAGTGTGCCTTATGCCAGCAGCGGCACGACGAGTTCAAATCCTTAAACCATCACATGAACGTCCACTTTCAGCACTTTATTTGCGAGCAGTGCGGCGCGGGATTCATAACGCCCGATCGTTTACGTACCCATTCGCAATCCCACGGTACCGGTTCCCATCCTTGCGAGGGCTGCGATAAAGTGTTTCGGTCCACGGTGGCCAAGAACGAGCATTTCGCGACCGTCCACAGACGAGTGAAGCGCCACCGCTGCCCCCATTGCGCCGAGGCCTTCCGTAATTACTTCCAACGCAACAAACACGTGGCCGCTGTCCACGGGCTGAAGTTGAAAGAGTTCAAGTGCAATCTGTGCCCCAAAGTGTTCACGCTAAGTGGCAAACTGGGCGTGCACGTGCGCACCGTACATTTGAAGGTAAAGCGGCACGCATGCGACGTGTGCGAATGGAAGTTCTATTCCCGGTCGGAGCTTAGAGAGCACATGGTGAGGCACGGCGGCGAGAGGAAGTTCCAGTGCGCCGTCTGCCGCAAGTCTTACGCTAGAAAGTACACGTTGCGAGAGCACATGCGTATCCATGAGAATGACAGGCGTTTCGTCTGTCAGGAGTGCGGTCGCTCTTTCGTCCAGAACTGCAGTCTTAAGCATCACGCTCGAGTACACCACCCGGCTCCAGTGAAGGTGGCGGATGCCTCGTTTTCCTGAAACGATACAATTTGAGAAAATCAGGGAATCTTTTATATAATTGAGGATGTGTAAAGTGTTTAGTTTTTGGGGTTTCTTCAGCTGACAAAGTCAACTTTTCCCGTAGATTGGACTGTGAGCCCGTATCGATCGCTTTCTATTCTACTGCCGAATGTATCTAATTGACTGTCTTATATAAAGAAAGTGCCAAAAGAATGAAATTTTTATCAATTTAGTAAATAGTACGACTTAGGACTTTTAATTTTTATGCCTACATTATGAAGTTACAATCATTTACCATCAAAATTATCGACAAGTGGCGTAGTACTCTTTTTTTATATGGAGAAAGTATTCTGCTACATTGGATTAGTAGTCAGTAGAGTTTGTCATTAATTTTTCAGTGGAATCATTAAAAACATCTTTTTTATTTCACTTTTTTACAAATGTTCATTGAATTTTTGCGTCATCGACATGTACCCCTAATTGTAGATAAATGGTTGCAAGAGATTTCATATAATTTGATATCTTAGCTAACGCATCAAAGCGAATCTCGGTTGTTGATTTGCCGGGAGTATCGCATTAGATTGTGTTAGTTTTAGACATGACCAAACTATGTCTTTTCTATGTTCTCGTGGTCCACTGGTTGGAGTCACAGTGACTGTTACCAAACCGTAAAGTATATACAGAACAGAACAGAACATTAATTGGAATATTCTAGTTAGCAAATAATTTACAAGTACAAGTTCAATTTAAACTTTTGTCTTTATTTTTATTTATAAATAAATGATATTAAAAAGATAACGTAAAAAGCAAATTGACTGCATACCTCTTCTTGTAAACGAAGCAATAAATGTTGATATTTTGAAAGTATCTATCATATTTTATTTTATCTATTTCTTACAATAGTGTACTTATGGTATACTACTGTAAGATAATGCCATAAATACGATTTTCGTACTGCAGAAAAGAGCTATTCGTGCTATCTATAATCACTAAGCAAGAGTGTCATTAAGAGATTAATTCAAGACTAACAACATATTGACCGTCGCTTCTCAATACATGTATCGAAATGTAATGTACGTACAAAAATATTTATAATTTACCTAGGAAGTGTGACGTGCATAACCTTAATACTAAATACAAAAACTATTTTTTTTACATAAAACTCGTTTACAACAAGTCAGTGATTCTTTTGATAGAAAATATATACGTTTTTACAATAGAATTCCAGAAAAAGTCCAGAAAGCTCTTATTGCCAAATTTAAAAAAAATGTAAAAGGAATTTTGTGTGTTATATATATATATATATATATATA
>DWGO01000236.1:0-13826 GCA_018247635.1 Eurytides dolicaon deicoon
ACTTGATATTTTAAAATAAAACTTGTAGTATATGGTTTTTCTATCTAGATATAAAACCTCCTTCTTGTCACTTCTATTTATAAATGTCAGTCTAAAATATCAAATAGCAAAAGAATCTTCGTGTCTTGTCAAAAGTTGTCAGAGAGAAAGTGCGCTCGCCCCCTACGAATATTATCTTATATCTTCCATAAGGTTTTCTCCGTCTAATAAAGTCGTAAAATGTTTGTAGCTTTTTTTAGCTTATTGCCGATGAAGCCACATCACTTCAAACTATCTACCGATTTTAACGTCGAAAGGCCGGGAAGTTAAATTTTAAATAAACGCGATAAAAGCCGTAAATAGTTTCATGTTGTAATTATTGACTCTAGCATTCGTTACTGGCTTGCAATAAAGATTTTGCGGCTTGTCATTATTAACATTAAAGTCTAATGAAAATGGTTGACCACAATAGTCCGTGCTTAAATTTGTTATTATACTTTTTTCGAAACATTTTACATTAAAAGAACATATTATTTAAACATGTCGCAGACTTACTAGCGATGCGAGTAGGCTCAGAGAAAATTTTCAGCAAATTAAAAGACAAACAATTTCAATAGCAGCATACTATATAGATGAAGTTACTTTTAATATATCAACAAAAATCTCCACTCACTATCACTAATTCATTATTATTGCCCTGTTTTGTAAGAAAGTCTTCCCACTACACGCATAGTATATTTGTTGAGATCAATGCAAGGGAGTTATGTCTTGACGTAATTTAAAAATAACATCTGTTTTAAGTGAAGTACCTTTTTAAGGATGTAATGTAATGATGTAAGTTGATGAAGGGGCGTGGATCAATTCAGCCTCAGGAAAATAAATAGTCAAATTATAAATTTATGGATTTTTATTTAGTTACAAATATAAATATTGCTTACAGTCAAACTAAATCTATCTTATTACTATAACTTAAATTATAACCATTCATCAAATCGGAGAAAAAGTGACCAAATAGAAAGGGTAAACAGTGAACTAAAAGTTTGATGTTTTAATTACCACGTCTATCATTTGAAGCGTATTGTAAGAATTCTAATGGAATCCTATACATATGTATGTACATATCGGGGCTTAGTACTTATGCTGAAATCCAGAAACGCACACATGCTCACATCGACCGTGAACACATTACATACACTTTTGGTTGCAGTCGTGTAAAACAAATCAAAAAATAAAAACATCGTAAGCAAATCATCTTTTTTATGATCAAAGTAGCAATGTCATAGACACATTATATTATATATTTTATGTGTAATTCAATAGCTTTGTAAGTTTCGAATGATTTTAAATAAACCATGTTACCATACCACACTCACTATCTTGGGGAAACACAAAAAACGTTCCACTTACACTTCCAGTCTCATCACAAGCATACAATGAATTTACAATTAAAATATCACCAGTAGGGGGCAGTGTTGTTGCTTAGTTTTGTCTTTAGGTAATCACTTTGATCGGAGGTCGACCGTTTCGAAACCGCCTTCGGCAACCGGCTTCGGAGAGGATATAACAAGAGGCTGGTCCCTGGATAGAGACGATCTTTTCTGGCGTGGTGGGGGCACGGGCGCTGGGGGCGCAGCTTTGGACTTCAGAAGGTTCTTTATACGCATACCGCCTCTGTAGTAGTACAGGTAGATTCCGGCCAGGACGGCGACTGCCACGAACAGCGTGACGATGGCGATGATGATGCCGTACCATGTGCTGCCAGTAGACTCCTCTGGTGTTGGCAGAGTAGGTTTCCTGCTGGGCGGCACGTATGTGGGCCTCGGCCGCTTCGTGGAGGTGGTGAACCTGTCGCCGATAGCGATGTCCGCGCACGCCCTGAACTCCTCCTGTGGCCCGCAGCCCACGGCGCCCGTTCCGTCTTCACAAGTCCCCCAGTTATTACCTGCTATGTACTTCCACTGAAGCACGCAGTGTGAACATTCCAGATTATCGGGCAACTGGTATTTCATTTCGTATATTTTATTGCCTTCTTTAGGGAAGTATTTGGTCACGTTTTTGCTGTCCAGTTTTAAGACATTTTTATCTAAGCACTCCTGCGTAGTGGCCTTCGGTTCTTCGCAAACTCTGAATTCAAAGTAGCCCATGTGACTGGCAGTCAGCTCCACTTTAATGACAATGGTGTCTTTGGGTGCATATCGGCGCACGATGACCCCTTTGCCGAAGCGGCCACCCAGCTCGTGGGGCCTTGGAATGGGACTATCCCAGGCGTCACCACAAACACCGCATTTTCCGCCATTCCTGTTCCACTGCCGAGTGAACCCTCCGCAATAGAGTTCGTGATCGTTGTAGTTGTGCGGCGTATCGAAGCCGTACCGCCAAGCGGACGCTCTGGAGGGCGGCTCGATGAGTCTGCCGTGACCGCTCACGCCCGTCCACAGCACACCTTGCACTGCTAACACGCACCAAAGTATCTGTAAACATACAATGTTCTTCGTGAGATATCTAATTGAAGGGTTTAATATAAATTTATACTTATTTAATAAAGAGAAAACATTGAATTTCGAACGGGAATACAGTAGTGGCAATGGTGCTTCTTCCTCTGATTCTCAAAAATGGGAGTACTTTTTAAAGGAAAGAAGCCTAACATTTACTTTGAATAAACTGTTGTTTATTGTTTGTTCGGTTCGGTGCAACCATTTGAAATGGGGCAGACGCTACTCGAGTGTAAATACTGGACGGTACACGGCGCACGACGCATCGTGGTGAATGTATCACCAACAAGGCTTTAATCTGTTTCAAATTGAACACCAATAATTTATCAATTTAAAACAGATTTGAGCTCCACCAGAACGACTAATAGAACAGTGTCATTGATTGTTTTATGTCATAGGATTCCAGAAAACGTCCAGAAAGCTCCTATTGCTACATAAAAAAAATGTAAAACAACGTTTGTGTGCTAAAGGCTATTATACAGTAAATGATTTCATTGAAGATAGCACACCTTGGGAATGATGTGATCGCTATTTGAAGATTTAAATTGGCTATTTGAAGATTTAAATTAAAAGTAATTTTTATTTATAAAAAAAAGAGTTAAAAGTGTTATAACACTTTTAATATGTACTACAAGATAAAAAACAAATTCAATGCAATAATTTAATTCGTTCTAAAATTTTACCCAATGATATCGGTTATAAAGACGAAATCGTTTAGGTATTGATGTAGAGACGCAACAGCTGTTACAGCAGACTTGTATACATACTCGTATGACTGTGACGAAAGAGCAACCGAGCTACGCGTTTGTATGCACCGCGCATCCCCTTCGCGTGCACCCGCTTTAATATTCAGTCACCTTTATCGTATTGCGTAGCCTAGATCGTATTTTCACAAACTTTGAGGTCAACCACAATTGACACTTAATAATTTTACACCATTGATTTATGTATATATTTACGCAGAGACCGTTCATTACGTAAACGTAATAAACGGTCTCTGCGTTTCATTAAGCAGGTTAAGTTTGATCGATTTTTAAAATGTTGTTTAGGGATTAATGAGGTTATAAAATAAAACTATTTACGGATTATAGCGTTAAAATCCGTAAATAGTTTTATTTTATAATCATAACATGACGATGTAAATGAAAGAAATCATTATTAATGAAGTTTCTGCAGTTCTGTACTTTTACTGTTGTTAAATATTTGAAAATGCGGCCAAATTTATAGGAAATTTTAGTAAGTTGGGTTTTTATTTCTGTATTTGTTTGTTAAATTACAGTCCCACAGACTTTTTATGCATGTTAGATTGAATCTGCTGTATTTGTGTACTTGCCACCTACACAGTATTACACAATATTAAAACAGTCGAATAAAAGATTAGAAAAATTTAAAATTGTTATTCAGACGAAATAGATTCCATTTTATTCTATCATTGTAAAACAATAACCGTGCTGGTTAAAATTTAATTAAGCACTTATTGTGTATTTGATAGGGACAAGTTATAACAAGGTAAAAGACATTATAAAATAAAACTATTTACGGATTTTATCGTGTTTATTTTAAATTTTATTTGTTTCCCGACGTTTCAAACAGTTTACAGTGTTCGTGGTCACGGGCCGGACAGGGGCCGGACTGAAGGTGTTAGATTATATTAGAAGAATGTCAATCACTTTTTTTTTGGTCCGATCCACGCAGAAAGAGCTAACTGTATCTTTAGTTGCAGTGGTGGTATGCTTGGGTCTTGTTTTAATTTAGTCAAGTATTCGTGTAAATATAACCATTATCGTGTAAATATATATTATCATTAAGGTAAAAGACCTTTAAGTAATATTTGTGTAAAAATTAATTTTAATGTTACTCAAACTGAGTCCTTTTGAGTAACATATATTTTTTTAAAACGACTCCACTAAGTATAAGTCGCTTAAACAATAGAGTGATAAAAGAGTGACGTTAAATTGCGGCGTTATCTCAGCGTGCTATCTAGTAAGAAAAAAAATGCACTAATCTGGTACGTGGCAGGACTCTTGCAGAGTCCGACTGTTGTGCCATTGCCAGATATTCTGCCGCCAAGCAGTAGTGTGCAAGCATGACTGTGTTTCCGGTTCGAAGAGCAATGATGTCAGTGAAATTACAGGACAAAGAGATAGGCCATCTAATATCCCTGAGTGACGAGCGCAGCACAGAGCCAAGCAGACGCTCTGTGTGGTACTGTGTTGTTATGGGCAGGCGTGACGCCTATCATCGGCGCCCGATTTGCTCGTCTCATCACTTTATCTCGTAAAAAAACTTGACAAAAACTAAAGGGTAAACGAAATGGATCGTCGGTGAAGTACACAAATTGATGACACTAAAATTATATTATATAGATATTAATGACCATAAACCAGACATACATTTACAATAGTTGCAGTCTTATTAAAAAGATATTAAGCGACTCTCTTCATATTAAAAAAGTGAAAGAAATAACAGCGCGTTCTACGCGCCGAGCGAGTTTTTAGTGCTACGAAAATTACGACAGTATTATGGAAAAATGCGATTATCGAGGCAAACTGGCTTTATAACAACATTATATATATTTCTAACATTAAAAATGTCAACTCACGAGCGCAGCATGTAATTGAACATTATTTATAAAATAAATGCATTAATGTTAAGTAAAGTGGCCGTGAAAATTTACTGTGAATGTTTCATTTAACTAATGAACAAGACCTGTGCAGTTCTAACAGATTTTGTGAATACGTGTACCTATATCCCCCACTAAGTAATTTTTATTGTTCTTTTCGGGAATAAAGTTCCTTAAACCGAAAAACATTTTAAATAGTTGTTGCATATTGGTATTTCAATCATGTTACGGTTTCTTTATTTATTTTGTACAAACACATAAAATCTAACAGATTTTTTTAGACCAAAAAGCACTTTTATGGTATCGAATATAAACAATACAATAGATTTATAAATTAAATTTACTTAAAACATTTATATATCACAATAAAATCACGTTTAGTGGTATAAAACAAATCTAGATCGATAAAATAAAACGAATCTTGAGCAATGAAATTATTAAGCATTGAGAGTGCGTGACGGCTCCGGCAAGCTGCGTCGGTGCGCGGAGCCCGCATGCTGACAAAGCGGTCGAATCGTCTATTCCGTAGTTTAATAAAAAATAATAATGGAGAAGAAGGGCATCCTTTCGGCGATTTAGGCTCGAGAGTATCCATCCCACCATTCCATTCTCAAACACCGACGGGCACACGGCATCTATTTGCGAAAATGTACGGATAGTAGATCCGTACACTTTCGCATATAGATGCCGTGTGAACTTTTTTGTACTCGTACTTTTCTTTTAGGTTACTACAATACAATTAATAATCGATTAAAAAGATGTGCATTAGATTGAGAAGAGTCCATTTGCACTTCACGCATTGATCTTTCGACTGTACATGTCCAAACGACCTTTTCTATGAGACAAACAGAAACAAAAAATAAATGGCGTCAGACCGGCCGCTCCATTTGTATGCGTGATAATAAGTAGCCCGTACGCGAAGTGAATTCGAAACGAAAGTGAAAACAGGCGTGTTCGAGTGTGGGCAATTTGAACGCAACTTTCGGAGATCAGTGATGCCAGATCACTATTGCAACAGCAAATGTTACGTAAACATGCATCTGATATAATTGAGATGTTGACTAACACATTACCACAATTGAACTTTAGTATAAGTATGTCTCAGCTGTAAATTAAAATGAAAACCAATATAAAGACAACGGCGTAGTCAAGTTACCAGTCTGTGCTAAATGTATTGAATTAGAATTTCCCCCTTTATCCCAGCAATTGCCACGATTTGGAAAACAGTGCGGACTTTTATATACAAATAAAAAAAGGTACTATATACTTTTTTACTTGCCAATGCCGTATTTCGTCTAGTCTTCATGTGTTTGTCACGAAAGTATTACAATATTGTCTAAAATGACTGTTCTGAACAGTTTAAAAAATATATTTTGATTTTCTAACGATAATGATTTTTGTTCAACGAATCACAACTTAAAATGAACTATTTAATTTTTGCACACTTTGTCATTTCCTGTAACACATTAGTATCGGATGCACATACACCAAGAAATAAAACGTCTCTTGTTAAAACGATGTTGAATACTCATTATAATGACAATATTTTGCTGAACTATTGAATAAAATATTATGTTTCGGGATTAATATAAGTTGGAGCTATGTAAGAGCACCACTTGATGCCAACGAACTGGACCGGTTTCGTGGCGCAGTGCGAGTAGCGACGCCTTTATCGAACGTTGTCACCGTAGCTCATTTTCTTGGCCACTACATTAACAACATTGTTTACGGTCGCTTAAGCAAGCGGATCAGTTAATATATAATAGTTTCATTTAAAGAGGTCATTTGCATATGATATATATCTTTGGTATTTACATATATACCTATGCCTGTGACTGTGAGGTTTCTTGGTAAATAGCTCGAACTCCGGTTATAATTCGATATGTCGCTAGATAACGCGTTCATTGTGTTCCATCCACGTTTTAAGCTTAGAATATGTCTCAAAAATACTACTGCGAGTATTTTTTTGAGAAGCTAAGCATAAATTTATCTGCAAGAGAAAATTTAGTCACTTATGTATAATTTTGCTGTTAACTATTAATGGTAATTTGAAATAAATATTTTGTCTTGTCATTCACTTTCTTCTGTTGTTGGTCACGTGAGAGTGATATGCGAGTACATTGAGGCAATTCGCGTGGGTGGAACACAATGGACGCGTTATCGAGCCGTCAATTTACATGGAAAATCGTAATATCTTTGACCGCACGTAACTTATTTATTTTTTTGCTTTCTATTGCTTTTCTTTTCTGCGCGTATGTAAGTAGGTACGTATATACAAACTCAAGTCAAGTATGTCCGTGCCGCAACAGGTTTCAAATAAATTAGATTTCTAATGAAATCAACGAATTTTTATTCATTAATAAAGCTAATTTATTGTTAAGGAACATATTTTTAGCTAACCAATTTTTTTAACATTTATTTTTGACGTTTATGTGTTACGTTTAGTCTTGTAATTTTGTGTTCTTTTTATATTTTATAGCTTTAATTTTATATTCAGTTGTTAATCAAATCGTTCGTCATTAGAATAGTTGCTTTGGATTTCATTTTTGGGAACAAGAACTTTAGACTGAATCTATTAAGAATTATGAAAGGGAAAAGAATTTTGTAATTGTAGCTTAGGTAATATGTGTTTTTGTACGAGTTAATAAGCATAACATCATTACATTTTTGAAATTAAATATTTAAGAGAAAATAATTTTTAAGTTTATTGTTAACACTTCATATGGCTTTTATTTGGACATTAATTTTGTGAAGAAAAGTTAGTGTAATGGATTGTTTAAACTTGTAACTTAGAAACAAGGAAACCTTTCTGAGCATTTATAAAAGAATTATGTAATCAGTGACATTTTTAGGAATGTCTCGTTCAACAGATAAATATCAACTCGACTCTAATAAGGAAATATAATAATTAGGTGCCTACGCATTTATAAAGAGGAAGCGTTCTAAAGCTTCGATCCAAATTCGTCGCTAAACTTGATCCATTTATAAATTATTCACATCAAATTGTGGCATCAATTTATTTCGTCTAGTTCATTCTCAAATTGGTTCGTTTCAAAACTTGTTATTTATTCGGCATGACTTGTTGATGTGGCGTTGGCATTTGCCTGATCTGGTAATAATTTTATGGCCCAGTCTGTGAACCGGATGCCGCCATGTCCCAACATGGCCGCCGTCAACGGTTCACTTCATTTTCGCCTCATGGCCTAACGCTCAACGACGCCCCACACTGATCTAGTCCTGATAAGACCATACACGACCTAAATGTCTAGGATTTGAGGGTCGTGAAGGTTAGGGTTGATTATACGAATATTGCCGTTATTTTAGTATTGTTACGACATAAAGACTCATATTGTACTAATTAAAATAATCTTTATTATGGTAGGATACTTGATGAGTGCGGCTGGAGATGTGTTAAAGTATTGCAAGTTTCTGTCGCAAAATAATACTGTCGTATGTTGCAAACATTACTACTGTGTTCTGGTTTAAAGGACATTGTTTTCACAGTTACTTGGCATAGAATTAGACAATTTTCTGTGAAAGGAGTGTAACGCGCTTTGTTTAATAGATTTTGGAACCTTTTAGTTGGTTTAAAATAAAAATAAAATTTAGTAAAAAAATAAAATTTTATCATATTGCCATTTTGATGTACATTTTTAATAATATCTGATACATAGAGAAAACATGCAAGCGAATAATATTGAAGAAAATAAAGAGCTTTCTACCATTATAATATTATGTAAATATTCATCATTGGAAACAAAACCATCGGCTAGGGATCGTCGGTCGACACTTAATTTTATTTGGTTAAATTGTGATTTTGCATAAATATGCAGAGTTAGCTTCCGGTTGGATAATGGACCTGTTTAAACACTTTCCCTTAATCACCATATCAGTGTCCTATCATTCACCTTGTTAAGAGGCTTGAAGACTTTCAACACAAAATTACTATACTTTTTATCGAACCATGACCAATCCCCAAAAGTGTAGCATTAATGAATTAAGTATAAATATATATTATTATAGTCTATCGACAATGTATAATGGATATGTGTCAACTTGGCATTGAAGGATAACTTTTCTTGAAATCAGTATGTGGATTATAAGTGAAAGCTGCATTTGTTCAATGGGATAGCATCGTGGACTGCCCCAATGCGTATCGCACTGCGGACATCATGTAATGGTTCATAATGAGTTATGGACAGGTCCTGACTTAGATAAAACTAAATAAGGCACTAAGGAAGAACGGAAGCAATGATTGAATAATTATTGCAGTTTTTTGATGAACCTAAAAGCATAAAAAGTGAAACAAATGGACATAGGTGTCAGTGGGTGTTAACGTTGAGGTGGCGAGGAGGTGGGGTGCGCGGTGCGTAATAGGTTCATCGACGAAAGCTAGTGAAAGTTGATCGTTTTGTTTTCATATCGAATAATTTCACCGTTTCGTCGAATTCAAAGCTTTTAACTTAATATATCTAACAATCTAACATTTTAAATTGATTTGTCTTATGTAACTACTAATGTCTTTAATAAATGCTAATTAATATTAAAATACATCAAATCAAAAGCAGTTTAAAACATTGATAATTTTCATAAGTTCATGTTAAATAGGTCACTACGCTTTGATAAAATAAAAAAAAGGAAATATGTACGAAGCTACACTACAACTATACTCTTATGGCTTACACAAAAATAAAACATGACAAACTGATGTCGCTGGAAGCGGTGTACAATTGGCGCGTCAAGCATCTGTAAGCCTTCTCTGGACTCTATTCTCTCCGGTTCCCTTTGTGCTCTTTTTGCTCTCGTACCTTTCGCGGACGAAACGACCCGATAATTTCGTCCAGTAATCTTAGATTTATCTCCTTCTGAATATAAACTTTTTTTCCATGAAGAGTTTAGTACTTCTTCCGGGGGTCTAGCGTCCAAATCTGGCAGAAAATTTATGGCGAATCACCTTTTTTGGCCAAACAATCCCTTGGGTGATGGAGGTCTAACATCTTATTTACTTTCGACCGATATACATATATCATATGATAGAAAAAGAGCTGTGTATGTTTCCGACAAACTCCAGCTACTTACACAACTCAAAACTAAATCTTCAAGGAGAAATTCTTATATGTAAGACTTTCACTTGAACAATTATAACCAACTCTAGTGTGCCTCAGTGTCCTGCGCATGTGCAGATCCATCTTCTCTGTATGAACTACAGATTACTTAAAATATGATCATCCGCTCTGTAACCGGTGCAGTGTGATGGATCATGTGTAAAGCCGACTTGTGTAACGACACACTCCTAACGATACGCCAATACCGCCAACACTCAAGAGATGTTGGTCGTTCCCTGAATTCACTGTCGGAAGGCCACGGGGGTTCAAGTTCTAAAAAGTGACGAGACGAGCAAGTCGTGCGCATAATGATAAGTGTCACGCCATTCATAACAACATGGCACCATAAAGAACGCGTTAGACTCTGCGCTGCGCTAGTCCTCCACAGATATAAGATGGTCTGATTCTTTGCAGTGATTATGCTGGTATCATTGCCCTTAAAACCGAAACACAGTAGTGCTTACAAATTACTGTTAGACGGTAGAATAACTGGTGAAGCAGTAGTACCAGCACAGACGGACTATGCAAAAGAACAGATGTAGGGTCTATCTAACTAGTAAAGACTTAGCACATACGGGGTTCCGTATCCTGAAATAGCTTTACAGAGTGTTTTGTGGCATAAGAGGTCGCCTATGAAAAAAAAATTAAAATGTCATTCTATCACTTAAAACAGAGTTAGAAGTGTGTATATATTCGCCAACCTAAAACTCATCTATTTCAATTTTCTTAATACTTCAAACGCAAACATTTTTTCATATCGTACTACTATACGTTTCGCTTTATAATGTGTTATCTTATGTGGTCGTGACTTTTCTGCGTCGATTTGTTGGGGGCGTTGTAACGAAGGCCTCAAAGACGGTCTTCGTGAAATGCAACGTTAGGTGCACAGGCAGCATGTCATTGCCACTGCCAACCACCGTGTTTGCGGCACAACTTGTGACGCCCTCGAGCAAGTGAAACTCGCGCTGGTTGTTACTTTAGTTCATTATACTTGTACAACTATGTTTTTATTATAATATTGTAAATTACAATGATGTTAAAATTAGTAACTGATGGAGTTATTAACCGGCGTAAAGTTTTGAGTGGGCGCCTCGTCAATCGCTTTTGCGCGTTCGACTTAACGTGAGACATAAATTTAGGTGATCCACAAATAGTTGATACAAGTTCTGGTATATTTTGTGATTGTTATTTCATATTCATAAAAATCTTGGCGAATTATTTCCTAGCATAGGAGTTCTTCTTGAAATAAAAATAAAATAAAAGGAATAAGAAGTAATAAGGTACTTTTTTCGCACGTAAAGCAGGTAATATCTTAAGTTTTATAAAAAATTAACAATCTATATAGTTTCGTAAAAGATTCTCCTGAGAACATTATGGCATTAACGGCTTTCCATTTGACGAATAAACGCTATCAATTTAGCGTCTTAACGAATTTTAGAGATAGATAAATGTCGCTGCTCAATAGTACAAACGTGACGTTGGGCACTGAAGTGGTAATTCGTGTGCAAGTACGTGAGTTTTTGCCCATGAGTGAAGTCACGTAACTAATGGGCTAATCAGTTGGGAGCCTGGACTTGACGTTGTAGAAAGTAAAAGCAGTTGGGTAATAATACAGAAGAAAAGCGGATTCGAGTGTGGGAAAAAAATACGCTCGTATCTGGAATTGGATGACGGTGGCCGGTTGCATCATCGGTTGAGAGCGTCGCTAACTGCCGACCATCCGAAGACGTAATCGCATCGCGAAACTACTCAGGCATTTGAACTGTTCAAATACCGAATACACCTTAATTTTCCGTTGGGGTGGCGTTAGTAATAATGAACAGTAATGAGGGCGATTGAAGTGCACGTGTCTACGGCGCGAGAAAGTGGCGGACATTTCAGGTGACTGTAACACAATCCGCGTGCGGCGGCTTACGGAACGTTGGGCAACGTAATAGCAACCCTACACCCCTGTCGTTAGAGCGGCGGCGGTTGCACAAGTTGCGGCTGCCGACCAAACGCCGCCGTCACGCATTTCCTTGTGTGCCCGGTGCCGCATTGTTTGCCGACGTCCAGCCCACACGGCCTCGTACACGATGTACGTATACGAATACGAACGGAATTTCTTACTACAGATAAAACGTGGTGCAAATTTGATCTAATAATAAGGTTGTCAATTTGCAGTCACTTTTCCCGTCTTTCATATATTTCCGGAATAAAAGTAGCTTAAGTTAAAGCTAATAATGTGTATTTATATCGTGGAATGATAATATTTTGAGTCTAAGAGGTATAATCGACATTTAAAAAATGTTTTAATTTTATAAAAAAAAAAATTGCGGAATAGCATTGGAGCACGCAACGAGATGGTGGCAGAACAATCCTTCACGGCTAGACGTGAGCGAAATATGTTTCCTTGTAGTTTTTTAGTGCGCACACAAAGTCGTAATTATTATGTATGTGTTGTTGTCAGGAACACACTTTGCTTCTGCTCAATGGCTTTATGAAGCAGGGTATAATATGTGATTTATTAATTTATTTGGCATAAACTTTATCTTCCCCATAGCGTGTGCACGGTGACTTAGATATTGAATTATCTCGTTGCATTAATATTTAAGTACAAAAATGCACTTCTTTTGGATTTTTAAACTCCGACGCAAAAAGAGCGGAATTATAAGCTTGACGTGTCTGCTGTGTACTGCGCAAATGTGTATCTGTGCATCTGTGTGTCTATCTGTAGCATCGCAGCCCCTAAACAAATGGACCGATTTTGATGTGCTTTTTTCCTATTTAACAAAAGGACCTTACTAACTTTTACAGATCAGATTGATTTAAAATTTCGTGTATTGTTCCTTTGGTGGTATCTCCAAGACGTTCAATTCCTCAGAAACTTACAGCAAATTGAGCGTGTTTGAGCTCATAAGAATAGTCTAAATAAAGTGTTTGATTGATGATGATCGAGACCACATAGTAACCTTGATAATTTTGCTTAAACATACAAATATTTAACTAGTGCAACATATTTACCTTGTTTTTTAGATTAGTTTTTTTCCCATATGAACTATGAGGTATGTCAATTCAGACTTTTAATGTATATAATGTATAAACCAAGTTTTTTTTTTAAATTAAAGTGATCAGATAACCAAGTTGCGTGCCTGATGGTACGCAGCATGTCTGCCCATAACAACACAGTACAACACAGAACCTGCTTGGTCCTACGCTGCGTTCGTCACCCAGAGATTAAAGATTTTACATCTGTATGCCCAGTAATTTGAATTGCATCATTGCCCTTCACACCGAAACACAGCAGTGCTTATACAGTAATACCACCCTAAAATGGCTCTGCCAATGAGTCCAATCACTTTAAAACAAATTAAGTTTATACATTGGTCAAAAGAGTGTATCAATGTTTAACAATTGTATCCACTTGTCTATGGTAAAATGGAAATTTGGAAGTTGGCTAACATTTTATAATAAATAGTATATCACAATAATTAATAAGTGGTAGGACTCTTGCAGAGTCCGACTGGGGAGGTACCACTGCATTGGAAGATATTCTGTCGCCAAGCAGTACTGTGTAAGCACTACTGTTCCGGTTTGAAGGGCAATGATGCCAGTGCAATTACAGGGCAAAGAGATAGACCATCTAAT
>DWGO01000237.1:0-13821 GCA_018247635.1 Eurytides dolicaon deicoon
GTGTGAAATAGCCCGAAGATTCATTTAGTATGTTGACGCGAAGCATTTAGAAAATGTAGGTGCCGTAATGAGGCGACGACGAAATCTTAAATCGTTTAACACTTTCTTTTGTTTGTTTCAATTTCGTACATTGTGTGCTTTCGTGACGTTAATAAGCCCGTACCGGTAGGTTCGTAATTGAATTTATGATCTGAGATCCGATAATGAGAAAGCATTAAGAAACGCTCGATTTTTAAAAAAAAATTAAGAACTGTTAACTAACTAACTAACGGTGTGTAGATATTCTGAAAGTAAGTTGATTTCTAGACTTTGAACAGCCATCAAATAAGATGTACAACGTGCAGTCTCATATAACTATTATATTTGCAACAGTTTTCTAGAATCCCTTATATCAACAAAAAGATCAACGAACGCGTAAAGGAAAATGTCGGAACATTTTGCGGAAATGCAGAACGCGGTAGTGATGTTGACAAAAAAATGCTCGGTAGCTACAAAACGGCTGTACGCTGCACAACATGGGGCGTGACGTAATCGCCTGTTCGTCGGGTTTTAATTACTCGAGCCCTTCCAGGGGTGTGATGCTCCCTTAAGTGGCGAGCGGCGCAGAGTCTGGCTCTAATGTGCCTGTAAACTATGACGTTGACGCTTTACGCCGTGGCTAAAGGAGTCAGCGATTAAACGAGGCACTTTCCCTAGTTCTCTCATTATCCGGCAATTTCTTCTATTGCCGTCGAGTTTTACGTAATTTTTCGACTTAAATTCAATTTATATTTAATCTTGAATGTAAGTAAAGATATTAAACATGTATATATGTATATAGTAACATAAACGAATATTCGTCGTCAAAACAATTCTCGTATATAAACAGAACAATTAGTATTTCATTTTCATTATGACAAGCTCATGTGTAGTTGAATAACATAATTATTGCAAAGAGGTTTTAAGCACAAGTTTGCCGCCATTATAAAGATACAATATAAGCCATGAAGTATGTACAAGTACCTACTAGGTTTTGCGCGACCGAAAGCAAGTTTCGCATTCGTGGAATTCGAGTACGAGCGAATTTAACGAGATCAAAATTGATCTAATACACTCCTGCTCACGAAATGCATTATGCCAAAAGTCATTTCGATCCTTTGCTTTGTTGCTAGGAAGGCAAGTTAACTAATATACTACCAGATTTTTTAAATTAGTAAGGATTGTGTATAACTAACTACATATACTCCGAAAATGTTGATATCTCCTAACATTTCGCCGCAGTTAAATTAAAAATTCTGAACGGTACGACATAAACAACAATAGAATGGTATATGTATAGCGCAATTAGGGCGCCCTTATATTCTGGAATGCTCCATCCCCCTCCCCCCTCGCAAGCCCTCGTTAGTCCAGTGATTAAATATCTCACGCATTCAGGCTGCATCCCTGTTAAGCGTTTGCCATTTGCCACGAAGCAATTATAATTAAAAATTAATCCCGCCCTGGAATGTTTTGCGTTGTAATGCCTACGACATCTACATCAAGGATGATAATACGATTTTGTAAAATGTTAACAAATTACATTAAACTTTACTTATGTACTTGCTGCTCAAAACACAAAGAAGTAGTATAAATAGAGATTTTATATGTTTGTTACCCTACTGAAAGTTTTTAACTTGTTTAGCGACATTCTACGCGAAATAAATTTCATGTCATAGTTTATGTTATTAGTTTATGTTATTCAAAATAAAATATATTTTTAGTTAGAAAATTTAATATTTCCATATCAATTACAACGCAATACTTAAAATGTGATATATCTACATATTTCACGGTAATTATATAAATAATATTAAAATAGGTAAGTGGATGCAATATAATTTGAAATTGAATTAGATTCTGAAAAATCTACTTACAAAAATTCTACTATGCGAGGAAAAGAAGTTAATCAAAGATACATAACTTTTGCAATTTTGGAATTTTCTTAGACTTTAGTATAAAGAAATATACCTTCACTAAAAATATTCTACTTTACTTTTTTATAAAAAAAACCAAAAACATATCAATGAAAACTAGATTCGATGTTCAATAAATAAACTGGCATAAATTTTTGTACTAAACATCACAAATGTAATATAAATATGAGGACGAAATAAAGCTACCTAATCCTAAGTTTTATTGCTAGAATATATACCAAAAGCTAAAAGGTGAACTGGCCAATATATCGTTATGTTAATGTACGTTCCCTTGGCGGTCCCGAAAAAAAAAAGTTTGCAAATTCGCTGCCTAAAATTTATGATGGCCGCCTTCTCGTGTAGCTCCCCTTGGGGCGCGGGTGAAATAAGCCTATTGGCTTTTGGCCGTACTGGCCGCTCGTTGGCGGCCAAAATGACCCTAAACATTTTATTTGCGAGCTATACACACCCCCAACGCGAAAGTAGTGAACTACTCTTGGGCGGCCACTAAAGGGCTGTTAATATGGCTGAGAATAAATTTACATACATCCCATGTCAATCGCTAGCCAATACCGATCGATAAGTGGCGATTGGCTTGGAAACCGTTTAGAATACATGAAAAATGGAACGTGGCAATTACAAATGTTAAAATACCCTAGTATGTTATCTAAGTGGTAGGATTGGGGCGGTACCACTACATTGCCAGATATTCTGCCGCTAAGCAGTAGTGTGTAATCACTACTGTGTTCCGGTTTGTAGGGCAATGATGCCAATGAAACTACAGGGCAAAAGGATAGACAATCTAACGTCTCTGGGTGACGAGCGAGAGACACGCTTGCCATGCGTGGTACTGTCTTGTTACGGGCAGGTGTGACTCACCATCAGGCGCACGACTTACTTATCTCGTCACTTTATACCGTAAAAAAAAACGTATTTTACGCTTCATGATAATAAGTCAATCGCGATACTATTTTAAAACAAGAAGATGACTTTCCGTCATTTTTGTTTATCCTGGACACACAGGATTACAACTATTCAGAAGTTGTGCATTATAACGAACAATACTGCGTCATTGTTATTAATTCTTATTCACCACGTAAATATTTGTAAACGCACGTATAAGTCGTTCGGCAATGTTAGTAATTCCAATTTATTGGCAATCGATTAGCACCCCCGCATACCCTCAGCTGTTTTATTTAATTGAAGCGCCCCCTTGCACGCTGATTGGATCAGAAGATCGCAGCCACATAGAGGATTGGGGAGTACGTAATTATCGAGAAAGGTTTTGTACGGTAATGCGAATTTATTCGTTCACCAAAGTAGGTACAAATAAAACAAGCTATGAAAGCTAAAGATAATATAAAACAAGTTTGACGAATGTCCGACATAATCGTGCTTTGGGACAGTATAGGTAAGTACCATACAATGTCAGTATTCCCACACCGTGTTCCCGCATGTAAATATGACACCCCATAAACCGAGTGTTTTATAGGCTACCACTACTATACCAATTTATTCTGGACACTTTTTGTCTACTACGAGGGTGTTGGATTCCGAGGGGAGAATTTATGGGTTTTATGGTCTCTTTTTGGAAGCTAATGGCGAAATAGCATCTATGCTGAGCAAAGACAATGGATAATTTGTGTATGATATAAATTTATTTTCAAATCTACTATTATTAATAGATTATCTTATTGATGTTAAAAATTAATATTATAATCATATATTTGATTAACATTTTAAGCGTATTGAAATTCATTCATAGTAGGTGTAGGTAGGTAGGACGAGCAAGTCGTGCGCCTGATGGTATGCTTACTGTTTTTATGGGCAGGCGTGATGCTTCACGCCTGCCCATAAAAACAGTACCACACAGAGCGTGTTTGGCTTTGTGCTGCGCTCGTCATCCAGAGATATTAGATGGTCTATCTCTTTGCCCTGTAAATGCACTGGCATCATTGCTCTTCAAATCAGAACTCAGTAGTGCAGAACTCAGTGCTCACACATTACTGTTTGGAGGCAGAATATCTGGCAATGCAGTGGTACCTCCTCAGTCACACTCTACTACAGTCCTACCACTTGTTAAATATAACACATAACTCAGATGTAGGTCTAAAGTAAGTAGACGTATATAGGTAATATTGTAAATTGGGACTCGAGCGCCACCTATACTCGATAAATTCACGCCGAATTTGCAATTTATCAAGTGCGCACAGATCGATATCGGGCGGGTGCCGCTTTCCCGCATTGTAATCCGTTGTTTGGGACGCGATATCGGGTGAGCCAACAAAATATTCCGATCTCGTAGCACTGTAACGCCCTCTGCCGCCGGCCCCTCTATTTATACCTCTGTTATTGGCACTTCTTCAATGTCAGACGCACCCTGCGACCACCCTGATCCCCTTAGCCCTACGGATGCCCCCTGATATCCCTAACATACATTACGCCACACCGCTCGAATACTAAGGGCGCAAACGGCCGACATAAAATTATATCAATTCGGATTTCATCCCCGAATTATAATTTCCGATTTAGCACCTCCGAAGCGAAGGGTTGATTGAACTTTGCATTATTACACTGCGTTCTTGCATCGAATCGCAATGAAATCTATACGCAGCTAGATGAAAGCATGTGAACGTGGAGGCAAACGTGGTGGGTTTAAATTATGTAAATATTATTATGCCTTTAATAGTATCGCACTGTACGCTCGGTGGGTATCAGTGGTATTAAAAAAAATTGTACGCTAGTTGTATCGTGCAGTTTTAATTGCTCGCCGGGTTTGCCGCTCGACGGCGCATGCGTAGGTTTCAGTTCCATTCATATATTAAACTGTTTATTTTACCGATTAACATTAAAGCGTACGTAATTGTGGATGTTAAAAGAGGCCGATGGTATTTTTCGCGGTTAAGTGACTGTATAACGCCGATTGCTTCGTAGCTGGACGAATAACGGTTGTGGGTTTGAAACTTGGATGAGGTGAAATTTTTGGGATTATTCATTTAATATAATGCTCGTATATATTTAAGATCGATCTGTCATATATCACATTTGAAAAAATGTTAGGATTTTTTAATTTAATATAATGCTCGTACTTATTTAAGATTGGTCTGTCATATTTCACGTTTGAAAAGTTAAAAATAAATTCCGAAAGCGTTAATCACCTCTTAAAATAGAAGCCCAGATTTTTATTGTCTTAATATTAAAATGTAAGTGTGTGTTTTTATTTTAGTAACGTAACGATTTTATAAAAATCCTGTGCAACTTTTTCTTAATTACAAAAATAATAATATTTTTAAGTAGTATTATACATTATACAGGCGAATTGAACATTTCCGTTGTAAGTGGATCGCTGATAATAAGTTAATTTCGTTCTTAGCAATAGGCGCTCATTTGTAAATATACTCGTAAATACAGGTCCAATGACGCCATGGGTGGTTAAATCAGTAATTAAACAGTTTTCAATTATAATTTCCCAACGGTTGATTTCCATAAAACCTATGCGTTATGAGCAAAATCCGGATAAATTTCATAATTGATGCATGCAAAGTCGAAACAACCAACAACAACTGCAACTGTGGTATTGCAAACGTCTTTTGAATAGAGACATTAAGTAAACTTAATATTATCATTGAATTTTAAAAGCATTCATGTCTGCCGAGGTATGCAGTCGGCCGGTATCAAAAGGAAAACGCGTCAAAAATTCTCGGATCGTACAATTAAGCTTCTCTACAATAAAATCACAATTTAATTTCACTTTGAGGACGATTAAATAAAATGAACCGTCGTTTTAATTGATCGGATAAACGTACACGTCATTATTTACGTCCCGTATTTCTAGAGAGCATTGGAACGAAACAGTTTTTCGTAAGTTAATTCGAATCTTTTCTATACATTAAGCGACGCACGTTAAAATTTCACGTCGCACGAAACGCCATTAATTAAAGCAGCGCTCATAATTACAATGGGCGCGCGTAGGTACCATAAAACGGCGTAAAGCCGTTAAAAATTTCTGTTCAACATTTTAATAGGAATACCGCGCAGTTTTAGGAAGTGAATATTGAAATTATACGTTTGTACACACCTTTTAATTCACTACATTTCAGTTAATAAACGAGCTCGTAGTTTTATTTTTGATGGCGCTAAAGATATTTGAGCAATTTAAGCGCCCATCAAAATGAGTAGTGTTTTGGGAACTGATACACATTACCTCGCAATGTAGAGACACGGCAGTGAGAACTGTAAAATTTAATTTTAAATTCACTCGAGCAATAATACTAAACAATAACAATCCAAGCGACCGTTTGTGGGAGGCGATATTTTCCTTAGAAACATTTATTATCCGAGTGTATGTCATTCCATTCCGCAAAATGTTGTACTCCAGGTGAAATTGTCCCCCACTGGTTATGTATGTATGTATCAAGATGCGTATCACAGATTTACGTGGCGTGGCTGTACGCGATTGTATCTCCCAGATTAATGCATACAAGTCGCATAGAGCCTACCACCGCCCGTAATATAACTCCCATCCCTTTATCTTGTAATTTATTCACCTTAACGGCGCGCCGAGTTTATTTTTATTGTCTTACGTTTGATCGGAGTGCCTATATTTTTAAAGTGACCGAGATCTCCAACGTATATCGTCGCGCCGACATATTCGAATGCCCGTCGAATAATGAAGTCAGTATCGGTCGTCGCCGCCTTAATTGGTTCGAAGTCATTAATAGGTGGGTTAAATATATAGGGCCACAGCCGCTTACTTGCGGCATTAGAAAGACTTTTCTCTCTTGAATCAGTGAAGCCATAATTCGCTTTAATCGAGTACACATATAGTCCGCGAGTTGCAGTAAACGAGCGAATGCGCTGGGCATGCGTTGAAATGTTGCAGTTAAGTTGCAAGTGTCATAGTTCAATGCGCCTTTATTTTCTTTACGGTCCGCATTGCGAGTTGCTCTGTAGGCAGTAAATCACCTTCAGGCCTGTCGCCCGGCTTCCTCGAACGTGTGTAAGTGCCCGACTCTGGTCAGCGAGCCAATTTGTTTTTATTGAGACTACCCTCGAGTTATGCAAACTGGTAGGAAACGCTGAGCCCGCTGTAAACAAATCCGAGCGCGTCCAGTTACGGCTGACCCGCGCGTGGGTAACCCTTCCATAGGTACCGAACTAGTGTTATGACGTCACAGGCTCTAAACAAGATGGTCCTAACCGCCCCGTCCACCTTTAATCTCGTGGCGAATGTTTTCACAAGCGCCCGCGTTCGGCCCGAGGCCGTGATTAGACGTCTGTAAACAATACTTAACGTTAATAGAGATATAAATTTAAAAACATTTCATATAAGCCCTTTGTGAGCAATCGACAGCTAATACGTTACGCGAACGGCCCCTATCGGTTGTAGCACGCGTCCATGTGCACTCACGTACCGCCGTTATAATGTCTGTGTCTTAAAGTTAAATCAAACTTCACAAACAGCGCCACGATCCTAAGCTAACATTGCCACGATATACATACGACCTTATAAATCCAGCTGTTTATGCGCTCCGCTAGCGAACGTTTTAACTAATGTAGCGTCGAATTTCATATAATAAACTGTCTAGAGAGCGTAACATTAGTATTAGTATACCTAAGATTCAGCTCGCGATAGACAAATAAAATAAATTCGAATTGGCGCTTGGCAGACAACATGGTGGTGCTGAAATTAACATAACGTAGTCGGCGTAAGCTGAACGGCGCTTTGAAAGTTCGTCGGACTATTGAACAATGCCTCCGTTCACACTTAAAGAGCAATCGGGGCATATAACGCTCTCTGTACCTACTATACAGAACAAAATAAGCGCAAGTTACCAAGCGACCCCGGGCCAGAGAGTATATGAAATTTTTCAATCAACCGCAAGATTTTGTAACAACTCAATGCCATTTCACTGAGATCGCTCTACGAATATTTGATTGCTTTTTATATTTTTGGGTCAAAGTAACCCGCGCGGCAGTCCCTTTCAATATTCATTTGATTCGACAACTTATCGCGAATTCATGTTAACCTTTACATTTCGACTTGAATCAGCAATTTATGAATAGTTAGCGGCTTTACTCCGATAATTAAATAAATATCACAAATACATATAATTAGCAACGAAATATGATCGTTCATTGTTTTGAAATTTAAAAACTAAACCAGTCCTTTAACATAACGGGTCAAAACCAAATATTTTCATATTTTTGCAATAATACACTTTGCAATTACAATTGCACACACAAATTACCAATTCAAGACTGAAGTTGTATGTATGTGACCTTTGGAGATGAGCCAATTTTATTTACGCGCAATATGAACAAAGCGATGCTTGACAGATTCTTTTCAACTTTGTTAAATCAATACCATCGAACTTACTCGTATAATTTAAAAGCTTTACGAAATAAGATCACTACAGTTTTAAAATAATTTGTAATCTTTCTATCTGCAAAATTTTCATTGAAGGCGCGCGAAACTAATTCATTCGAAGCACGCCCGTTGCATTACTTAAATCACTTTCGATTTATGAATCGATTATTTTTATTTCTACCGAGAATTGAATGTGTCACCATATTGTTCTGCTTCGTGAGAGACGTAATCTCACCATGTAAATTCTACGCGCATTGACCATTCAGGACAAGCGCATTCGAACAATTTACGGTACGCCGTCGTTTATCGGAAATTATGCCTGCATAGATGATTGGCTATACAAAACAGTATGTAAATCTAGGCGCTGACGCATTAAAATATTGATGTATTCATAGGACAAGGTAACAGAAACAGCATTCGAATAAAGGTGAGCATATAAGGGAGCTCTTGACAGCCATCTGCATGTAGCACAGATTATACACACACATCAATTATCTATGAAAGAGATTTAAGTGCTAATTTAAAAACAAAATGTTCTTATTTATCAGCGAGGATGTGATTATATTTAAAATAGAGATTTTTTTATTAATACTATATTCAGAATTTACATTTTGATAGTAGAGTTTTTTATATCTTGGATATTTCACGAACATTTAATTCGGAATTAAATACAAAATCAAGCCAATTTTTATGTATATTATATAAAAAAAATATCGTTTATTCATTAGATATCGATAAAAATCGCTTATTAAACATTCAGACGAACCATAAATTTTAATAAATTGCCAGAATCTTCTTTTGAGGGTAAGTTTTTTTTACTTTATTTGATGTTTTGTTTTTTCAAAAAAAAAACTTTTGCTATTATTAATTCCTTTAGTTCCTCAATTTCATACAAATTATATAATTATGTCAAAGTTGCCCAGAATTTGGTAACAATCACAATATTACTCAAAATTGTCCTTAAATATTATATTTCTGTCATATAAGAGAACTAAAAAAACAATTAGCATCTAAGTATTATTCTTGTTTTGATTCGTGTCAATAATATCCAGGTGTTAAAATATATTTTAAGGAGGAGTAAGATAAATCATAGACTCAAAGCCGTCATAGGTATAAAGCATATCTTATTACAAGCATAGATAAAGTTATTTAAAATACCTTTAGATGGTACTCTACGCACAATCTTATGCTATATTAGATATTGTTCAACTGTTATAGTAGCTTCCCTTATATTCATGTCTTTGTCACTGTCCCTTATTTAATACGGGAACGTTCGAGTGAAAATGTACGTAAGCTTTGCGGAATACAAAACGACTTATTGTATCCTAATATGATTTTAGTTTTGTCAATATTTCTTTTTATTTTAAATTTATTCTTATTCTATTCTAATTTTGCTCTTACCAATATATTAGAATTTATAAATGACAATTGAAAAGCGATTTTTGTTCTTCTAACCACTTATTTTTGTTTACTAAAATCGAAGAAAGTAAAAAAATGTACACAGTGATAAACGTTAAAACTTATCAAACAAAATGTTAACTTGAATTTGAAATGTGTTTCCTAAAACTTAGGCAAAAACAATACATCTCAGATGAATGCAACTCGGATGAGTCAATTTTACTCGTAATTATACTCGTTCGAATATTGTGCACAATTCGATATGTTTCACGCGTAATCATCGAATCAAACATTTGAATCATTGAGCAATCGTCATTCAGGAAAAAAAGAACAAAAAAAACTCCACCATTTTTAATTTGTGTTTACGTGCCAAATGCATACGTTACGGGTGTTACAAGAGCTGACGGTCTAAATTGCATTACAAATAACAAAAGCTCGTAATGCGAACAAAACGATAAAGATGAGGTCACTACATGAATCATGATACATATCCCGCCTCACGAGTTGCAATCAAATAAAATCATAGCGAGAACTCGTAAATGTTTTAAAGTACTATCAATTTTACGCTTTCCCAACTTGAAAGGAGCCGAAATTTATGCGACGGCGGTGCGGGGAAACGCGGGCGTCTTACATAGAACTGAATCGACCGTTTAGCGAGAAACACCATTGCGGGTTCACGTGTTTACAACGCGAGTTTAAAATTTCTCATCGTTGGCTATAAAAAAACCGCATCTACAGTTTGCACTGCGTTGCTCTAGGAATCCGCAGGAAGCGGTTAAGCGGCTGGATTAAACGGACCGCTGTGGCGAATCAACGCTCGTGTCTGAATATGATGATTTGCGATTAACTGTAGCCGAGTCGAGTCGTTTGAATTTCGAAGACAGTAACAATAACGCAGTGTGACGTCACGATGCCGACGGCGCCGCGTCCGTACGCGTGTCGATACAATCTACACATTCTCGAGAAGAAAGCTGCTAAAATATCTATTCGAAATTATGCTAATCGATTGTAGCATCCGTAGTGAACGGCGATTTAAGTATCCGAATTAAGTAAGAGATTGGATTTAGCATAACTTCAGTAATACTGAAGAATCGAATCGAGTATTATCGTAGCGAAATGCGACTCGAATGAACAATAGAACGGCCAATACAGAAGTCGCAAACGCCGGCGACGCGTACGGTCGCGTATTAGATAATCGGAACGCGCGCGGGCCGTTGAACCCATTGCACATTTTCGACACGCCGCTAGGAATAGCCGATTGCGTAATACGTAATGGCAACAATCGTAGCCTTGAACGACAATTGTGCGTCTCCGGCGCCACACTACTGCCCACTTCCTGATGACATGTAATTCGAACCCATGTACATGCGAAGTGACGTGCGTTCCACATTTGACATTGACATTTCTTTCGGTACGCAAGCGAAAGCGACCGAAGTGTGTTTTTTCCAACGCGCGTCGTTATCGCAAAGCTCGGTTGCCGAGCGAAAACAACCAAAATAGAATAATTTCGTGATAAGCTATGCACGGACGACGTGACTCTATATTCGCGAGGTGAACGCGTAATTATATATTTTTTGCAGATTACATTCTTAGACAGGCTGCAACATCTTATTAACTTTATTTTTGGTTAGTATTTTTATCTAAAGACGTCAAAGGCTTAGCGCTTAGTTGTAAGCGTAAAAATAGCTGAACTACTAAATTGTCACGTTCAATGCATTCATATATTTACCAACATCATTGTAATGAATACGCTTGATTGTTTTACGAGAATATGATCGTTTTGTTACCTTTTTTTGTTGTAATAGACTGTTATTCAACACTAAGCGTATAAGTATAAACGCGTCTTTTTAATAAAATAAAATAATTCTCGCGTGAATTCAAAAAAAAATACAACCGTTCTAAATTGGATTTGGCGCCAAGACGCATATCGTGAGACAGATGTCGCGGCGGCTACTCTATGACAGTCACGTCTACAAATCTGGCACTCTGTTTATACAGCGCTCCGCCACGGGCTTGCCTCGTTAAATTTTTATTGCCGCAAGGTCGCCACTTTATGGTCAATTCTCAGCTGTTATTGTTCGTCGACTTAGCCTTTTTTTTTTCTAGCGTCAAACGCCTTATAACGGTAGAGTTACGATTGACAGAGATTAGCTCATAATTGTTATGGTGCTATAAAACGATTTTTACAAGCACCAAGAGCGTAAATCCGTTTTGTACGCTCCCGTCACTGAAATATATTCATAATAAAGGTGTATTAATGCGGCAATGTACGCCCGGGCGTATTGCCTCGATAAATTTACGACTGCGACTGTTTTATATCGCGAATTTATCTCAAAGACAGTACGAGTACAGTACATGTGGGAACTGCTACTAGTAAATACGACGACGCGCCGTTTACCTAAGATTTTCTTTCTATTCAAGGCTCTAAGATGTTGTGACTGCGAATTTAACGATATCGACTTTTGAAAAAGCAGTTACGGTCGGGTAATAAAGCAATTTGCGAGCGTGCCGACAAAACAATGAGCCCCGTTCTAAGCTTGCCTTAACAGCTTTCGACACCGTGATTTAAAACCCTTTGACTTATACCTTATTTGTAAACATCTTGTTAACACAAAGGAAAGCCATTTTTAACAATAAGAAATTTGCGCAAACCCATTGCCGTGGACTTTTTGTTATCTGTTGTTTTTTTTTCGTTTCCTTTATCAAAGGTTTTGGTGAAAGTTGAAAGTTGGGTAAAATAAAAACAAATTGTGTTACTTCGAAAGGGTTGTATAGACTTAAAAAGGAGAGCCTAAGCTGCAAAAATTAAGAAGATTTTTAAGGACATTTTATTTTCATTGAAATCTGCGGCCAAAATAGAATGGTAATTTTGAATGGTTTAGAAAAAATCATTAGCTATCAAATTGGAACACTCACATTTCACATTTTCAAGATTTATTTATTTTATCTTTCATAGTAGGTGGATGTTGAAGTGTTGTATAAATATAAATTATTATATTTATTTTTTTCTCAATACTTCTAATTTTTTGTGCCTACCAGTAGCACATCTCTGTGGAGAAAGTTTCTTGTGAATGCTACCTTAATAAACCCTTTATTCGCATTTTGCGTTTTTTTTCCCCACGGCAAAAGGTGGAATCGATGCCTTTGTACGCAAGCTTTTGTTGTTAAGAGTAAAAAGGTAGCCAAAATAACAAAATACATTTTAAAAAGCGTTTCGCAATTTAGATTTTGCAATTCTTCGGCGCGTGTTTCGGTAAACATTTAAACGGACGCAATTTCAATGGTCTTTTTCTTTATTCACTCGTTATTGGCAAAGAGTTAAGAATGTAAAAGATGTTATAGTACAACATAACGCAATTCATTGCTTAATATCGAAAATTTAATATTGAATTTTTAGTAATGCCAACACGAAATCCCTTACATCATTCATTCACATATTTCGTAACCAATTACTTTATAATATATAGATATTTATTGTAATGAAAATTTTTGTGAATGAAAATCAAGTCGTTACAAATTCCGTGATGATGTCAGCAGTCGGAGGATTCATTGCAATGATTAGACGAAGCCATTTAAAATGAACAATTGCAACAAAATGTTATTGAAGGCACTGATGAAGGCTTCGTTGGCCTCAACGCATGAACTTCCAATGTGTTGATAGATTTATTCTATCTTACTAGTACGTTCACGTTTAGACACTTTATCTTAATCATTATATTTGAATTTTCGAACATCGAACGCCACGTAGTTTCCAAGAATGCCACAATAAAGGAGGTCGTATGTGGAATATTTATGAGAGGAGCATTCCCGTGGTGTTGTGGGATTTTAAGGAGACGATTTACATAAGATTCTTTCTTCTTCCATGTAAATGTATCTAAATGTAATAACGCGCTATCTTGAATTAAATTAATGTAAGTAGTAAAATAATACGTTATAATTCTGGAATAATCAAAGTACCATTATAAATTGAACCGAACAATCACAAAATTATTTTTGCGATATTAAAATTAATTATTGATGTTTTTTTACGAGATAAAGTGACGAGACGAGCTAGTCGTGCGCCTGATGGTAAACGACACGCTTACCCATAACAACACAGTACCACACCACACGGAGCGTGCT
>DWGO01000238.1:0-13816 GCA_018247635.1 Eurytides dolicaon deicoon
CACACGCACGCATCCACGCACGCACACACGCACTTACGCATGCAAGCACACACACGCACACATACTACTAACATTCACACAAACGCACGCAAACAAATATTCCCACAGGCACACACATACAACATATGATTTTAGTTATTATGATTGTAATATTTATAAAAAGTAAATTTGTAAGCGGGTTTCAGAACTATTACTATAAGTTAAGTATTCTGATGTAATGACGAGCTGTAGATTTTGTTAATAAATATAAAAAAAGAAGAAAATATTAATATAATAACATAATATCAAAGTAAAGCTAGCTAAATTGATTCAAAATAGAATTGTAGCGCTTATCAGGTTGTATTTGTCATTTATAATGTCCCGAGTGCCATACAAACGAGACATCTGCCCGACGCTCGTCAATTGCACCCCACGCGAAGAAACTTTCCGCCGATATCAACTTTTTATTATTGAAAGTATTTATATTATTTCACTTTGTCTCCTTTCACTTTTTACGGAAAGTTGGGGCGGTTTAATACACTTAGGAAGGGACGTGCCACGAAACTTCCGCCCGGCTCTCTTTCAATCATCTCTCCGCCAACTTCCTACGGATATTGTGGAAAGTTTTGCTTTTTATAACGTTCAACTGCACTTTGTTTCTACGCGACGGCCTCTTTGTACTTGTTATTGTGAGTTATATTTATTCATATTGTTTCAGAGGCTTCTATCTCTTTGTTCGGCGTGCATTTTTTATTATTCGATACCCTCGCTTCGCGTAGAGTTTTCGCTCGACAAACAGAAACGGCTTTTGTTCCCGCAACGTTGAGTAATGGATAGGTTTCGCGGATGTCATGAGCGCAGTCTTAATTTTGTCTAACTATCGGCGGTCGCATTGAGCGGCGGATGGTAATTTAAAACTGTGATATGAAGGTAATGGTGTGGGGTACCGCCGCCGCATAATGGCTGTACTCTTTACCGTTAAGTATGCGGAGGGCGGAGGGCGGAGGGCGAGACAAAAGGCGAAATCTATCGGAGGTGTCGGGTTCCGTGCAGCGCGCATACAAACGCGATGCTGAATGCGAATGAACGTGATAATGTTTAGAAAACGGTATAGGTACCACATGTATACGTCCACTGCAATTTCATGCCGAGAGACTGAGAGAAATTCACGATACTTCTTGATCTTCTGCTTCTGAATTCTATTTAAAATTTTGTATTTTATCTCTTCTTTTGAATTCTATTTGAAATTTTCAATAGATATGATCTGATATTGGGAAACCTTTGAAGCAGGTTATGTATACAATAGAATATTTACTTATTCAACGGCTACTAAACGGTGCGTTCATTAGGTTAGCTCGTCCTCCGCTCCGCCTGGACCGGAGTCCGCGATTGGCATCAAACCCGGCCGTTCTGGTGATTATGCAAATGCAATGCCCCGCACAAATTGCCCGCTCACATAAAAACGGTGGCATTTAAAGGTTAATTGTGGAAACTGTGGCCATGCTAAGGAACATCTCTATTTGTCTAATGGATATCTTTTGTTGTGATGTTATACTAGAAGTGTGATTTTGTTTGATCCATAGGCTAACGTCTACGGTTGGAATTTTTGTGCCGCTCGGGTTTAAACTGAACTTCCTTACCTTTTTTGTTCGTTAAAAATCTCTGTACTGATTAAACGATACTGATAAATTGTGTTATAAGGACCTTTTACGTATATCAATTTCACATGGACAAACACCGGAGCCGAGCCAATTATTTGTAGTTATTATAAATATATGCCCCGGGCCAATAATTTAATCCGCGAGCCGCGACGCCGAGATCCAATACCTTAGCGATTGCGCCAAAGAGTCATGAAAAATTTACAATATTAGTCGATTAAACTCTTCTGTTCACGATTATGGAGTTATACAAGATCCCATGACCCTTCGACCCTTCATGAAGTTGTTGTTAAAGATTAATTTCATTTGATCAATAAACTTTATAAAGGATGAAATTATCCAGAACTAAATTAAAAACATAGCCAACGGAAACGATTAGAGGCAAATTGTTTACCAATGTCAATCGTGCATATCCTTGTGAACGCGTGAATTCAGTTCGAGTAGTCAAGCCATGTATTTGCTTTGGCGGTGTGGTTATCTAAACAAAGTGGGCCCCAAAACGCACTGTAACCCCAAGCGTCTCGTCAGCCTGACAGCCGACAGAAGTAATCTCACCCGGGCCATTGTCGAACTGGCTACCCCCGTGCCCGCGGCCGAACCGCCCAACAATCGGCACATAATGACTGCGCCACTCCAACGCACCGTGTTTTCCTTTGTAATCATCCCCTCGGCGCTGCTCCCCTAATGATTTTTCCTCCTATTTGTTTTTGTGCAGTAATTGTTGTTTGGTTTTCCTGTAAATTGCTCGCGGTTGTAAATAAGCCTTAATAAAGGAGGCTTAGCCGTCGGCTGCGGCCGATGTTTGCGGCGTGTGTGCCGCGCAGATAAACGGACGCTGTTTGCGGAGTGTTACTGCCAGTGCCGCTTTCCCTATACTGCGACCGTGGATACTGTTCATATGCCAACTATAAGAAAAATATTGGCGTCAATGTTGAATGGAGTGCAAGGATATTTAACATAAACACTTGATAGTGCACAATGTACTAGAAATGAACTTAAAAGTGCCTTCATAGAAAAAAAAGCACACAATAAACAACACACAGCCACATTACTGGTTAAGAATTCAATCGAGAAGCGTTGAGCCCCCAGTGCAAACAGCGGAGCCACCGCGTAACAATGGGCGCGAATCAAAGATGTTGAAAATTTCAATATCAATTGTGCGGTAGCGGAGCGGGAGGCCCCGAGCGACTCCGACACGTGTTCCCCGGCTTAACTGCACTTACAATTAAGCTTTAAGCTCCGGTTAATTAAGCCGGGGCCGCATTGTCGCGAAACCCTTTAAGCCGCCCACAATGCGAGCCCCGCAAAAGGCCTATTGAGACCCGCGGCCGTTCCTCCATTGACGGACGGCACTACTTTTTAATATGTGCGCCAGCCGTTTTTGTTCTTCACTCCCGTAAATAGGATTTGGACCGGATCGCCGTAGCTGTGGTTTCCGCTCTTGCAGGGCCCGAAGCTATGGGGGATATTACGACCGTTGACTGTAGGCGAAACTATTTACTGCTTCATCGAAGAACATTGGTCATCTCTTAAACAAGAACTTTGCAGAACAGTGCAGACGCCCTCACTCATAGCTGTCTTATACAAATATTTAATTCATTTACCTAATATATAGCCTGATCAAATGTAGATACTATCTTAATGGGAAAAATTATACCTTTTCTTGATAAATTTGCAATAATCTGTGATTATATTGATAAAATTATGCAATGTTATTATAGCAAGATAACAGTAAAGGCAAATAACATTATAACGTAATAGTTTAGCGTAATAGTCTACAGCAATGGACGACTTTAATTTCTTAGTTGAACACTTCACACCTGATAACAATCCAAAATAACCTTTTGTTTTGCACTCGGCAGCCATTACTTAATAACTCGGACACTAGGGCCGCTCCTTGTACGCTTAGAGCGTGAAAATGCGACCGCAATCGCTGCAATTAAGGGTGCCATTAACTAATGGCGACGGACGCAATCCGCAGACCATCTCATTTAAATAACACCACAATAAGAATCGTATTAAAGATTCAATTAGCAGACGCCGGAAACTTGGTAGGAAGCACCTAGGACCAGGGTGTCGCCTGAGCAGGCGCTACGGTCCCTGAATTATTTATACCCTCCCGTTCCGTTACATTGAATAGCTAATGACGTGCAGCGTGTGTGCATGCTCGCTTTTAGTTAATATTAATGGTCGGTCGTTGTGCGCTAGGTGACAGTCTGCGCCGCGTCTGACGCTCCCAGACATGATCCGCTAATTTGTTTAATATTCCCACTGTCCAGTTGAACTCGTCGGTATTATCGGCATGATACTTGACTCTCTTAGGGTGTATTTTATGTTTCCAAATTGACCCATCTTAGACGAATTGAAAAAAAAAGGTGAATTTCAAATCTTTATTTCACTAGTATCAGAACGAAACGACAACGAAAAATCAATAGAAATAAAATTAGGATGTGAAGGCGGAGAATATCAGGTTTATGTAATGTTAAAGTGTGGAAGATGTTTTAGTAAAAAAACAATTTAGAATCAATTAAGTGTCCGAAATTTTTCTGACGCGTAAGTTTTCACCTGAAATCATATTATAATTTCATATTAAATATGTAGATTTTAGCTTAAGCTGTTATCGCAACGGTTGGCATTAGTAAGATAAAAATAAACCAAGCTGTTAATTCGTTTATGACTGAAAGAGTGCAACTTAACGAACAGTTGGAACGAAACTGGCACTACAATAGCTCCCTGCGGGACACCAAGTTACAAAGAATACGTTTAGTTAACGGGCACGCCGCTGCACTTTTTGTGAGTTTCAACCCTTTCACGGCCAATTTGTCGCGGCTAGGTGTTTGCTCTTACTTTGAAACGAATTCCATGAACGTCCTTTGTATTGTATATCATAATTTGATGGTATTTTTCAAGGCAATCTCTAATTTATATTGTCTAGTTCTTTCTCACCATAAAACGGTATTGTACAGAACTATTCAATTGCTTTACTTCTATCTTTTCCATGACGGAATTAAATAATATTAATTTCAATACAAATCATAACGTACTTCTATGGAAAAGATGTTTAAATACAATCTATACATAAAGATTGTCGAATAAAAAAATTCTAAATGAAAGCGCACCTTTTTCATTTCAATTCGTCGCTAAACGAGAAACCAATTGAAACGTTCATTCATAACGGAGTGCGTAAAACAATGCGCGCGGAACTGTCAAAAGCAGGCCCAATATGTTTTCTTTCACACGTTCCACCCCTGATGGCTGCAGCCGCCCGGTCGAAGGGTTGGAGCGTGCACCGGCTCCGGTTTCACCCGGACAATGGGAACCAAACCCGAGACCCTCCGCCGTTGTTATTACAACACAATTACTCTTGATTAGCCATTGAATGTTTGTCCTAATTTTTTTCTGGCTTGGTACGCTGCTTAACGTCACATTGTTACCGTGGCTCTTAAATTTCAATAGTCATGATTTGCCTCGTTTCACGAAATGAACACCTCATCATCTGACTCTTCTTGTTGAATCATAGTCATGTGAATTTTGTATTTTTATTCGAACAAAGCCAACATTCGTTCAAAATACTTAAGTATGGATATATTAATAATGGTAAAAATGAACTATACATTTCGGTTTCTTGCATTACTTACTCAAACCTTATTATCACGGAAGGGAATAAATACGTATTGTAGATATACCCTAATGAAAGCCGTTAGTCGTCGTAGAGTTCCCGGTTCTTATTTCAAGACTTAAAAAAGTCTTAGCCAACGATCGCGGAATATCCATAATTTCCCGAGTCTAAGCGGATTTAAAGCAGTATCCATGTAACATGAGCCGGCGTGGACCTCTGCCGCGACGGGGGCCGAGAAAATTGATATCGCCTCATTTAATATGCAAATAGTGCGGCCTTATCAGCGTTGTCCGGTCCGTTCAATCAAGGTGTCCTTTAAGCCGGACTATCTCTGCGATCTCACCTCCTCACCGCTCATGCCCGCCTGGTACTCTGATTTACCGCCGCGCCTTATCATTACTGCAATCTTCGCCATCGACTTTTATCTACGCAGTCGATCAGGGCCGAAAGCGTTAGGTTCGTTAAGCCCGATCGGTGCTAACTTCGCTTTATTGACTGGTATCGGTTACATTTCAGAACAGTTTACGGTTAACAACAATTTTGAATATTATTGCTCCTAAGCGAACTCAAAAGCTGGTTCAGTCCAAATATTTTTAGACGCTCTGGACTTCATATTTGTCCACTTTAAGTATGCAAAATTTTCTCCAGTTCACACATTCTCGCTTAAAAGATTAAATATCACCTAAAAACTCGCGCATTTCCCGCCAACTAGTTTCTAGTCAGTTACGCGTCTCCGCTTAATGCGTTCACCGAAAACGACAGAACAAGCCGTTTCCCTGAAACATCGCGCGTTAAAATAGTCGAGGATCGACGAACATCTATCAATCCAAAACTATCCGATAGCATCGACAGTTTCGATGTAACCTGCCTTGCGTAAACCTTCACTAGACTCGCGCGGTTGAACGCCATGTGAATTAGGCCGTGGCGACGGATTCCTCGGAAAAAAAAAACAAACACTCAACATCCCGATACGCGAAAACACTTGATAGATAACCGAATACCTAGAGGTCGACGTGCGCGCGAATTTGGACCGTACGAAATGGCATTAAGGGTCTATTGGTGCTAGTGGAGGCGTCACGTACGTTTTGGTTAGATGGCGGCTTTCCCATGCCGGTCGACGACCTGCAGGCGCCTCGGACCTCTTAGTGATTATGGTCACGGATCACCATAAAACTGCGGCCGCATTATGTGTATAGATTAAGGGACAATAAAATTCGACCTTGAGTGCCGGCCACTATTGTCGCCCCGTGGCTCGAACCGCTCGCCTATTCGCTCCATTCATATAGCTGGAAGGAATAATAATGTCAATTACGATTACATACATCATTTCGGAGACTTGCCTTGAATGCGTTTACGCCGAACAAGCGGACGAGAATGGTACTCGCATTGCGTATATTTAAACTGTATAATGTATACTTATTTTCTGGTACTGTATCACAACCTGTACAGAATATTAGATACTATTCTTTATTTTAACTAAACGCTTCTCAAGTTTATGCAAGTGAAAATGATATGCGTTTAAAATTTTTGATTGATTTACTATAGTGATCTATATCTCGATATTGAATTGTTGAAGTTTAAATGTATTACTTCTCAATGTCTTGGCGACTAAAATAGATGGCTAGATTCACTGCAGTCTAACATCAAATTCTATAACAAATAGATGTTTCTAAGCTTTGCGAAACTGAATAGGTGCCCAACCTACCTTTTTTTATTAACGTTTATTAAATATGGTAGCATTCTGTTATTATTTTAGACGACGATTTGAATACCAAATTCCACTTAGTATTCATACAATCTACACCTAAGCGCGGCTGAGTATCCTCACGTGTTTGGGCACGGATCCCTCGATCGTGTAATCCGTTAATCAGCGGACGTAGCCGGGCTGTCCGCTAGTCTCACTGCTATAGTCATGCTACGTGATGTATCGGCTAATTGTCCCCGTGTTATTTATATGTGTGGATGTAATAAATCCGGTGTTACTGCCCCACCGTCTATGAATGATTAGGAGTTCGTTGGAAATGTCGATTGTAAATCGTGGCGAGTAGTATGTAAAGTGCGTTTATCACTTTTTGTACTCTAACAAATTAACAGACGTGCATACATCTCCGTATCGATATTACGTATGCATGCTATGAACTATTTATCAATGCTTGAAATGAGTGTGTGTTTAGTGTTTATGATAATTCGGTAAATATCTTAGTATTTGCTCGCTCATATGGCCGAATCTAATCATATTGTCTTACTAAGAGTGTTCAGTTTTCACTTCACTATTATCCGTTAGTTCAAAATTGATATAATGTAAGTAAAGGGCTACTTTATATGTTACTAAAGCTTCTCTATTATCTCTAAATTAAACAAAAATAATTAACGTAAAGCAATCGATAAGACTGCCTGTATAAGTCATTCAAATACATATCCTGAGATTTGGCTCCACGGCCAGTGGCACCGCCTGCTGTTAAAATGTGAGACCAAAAAACAGATTCGGTTTATACGATAGTTAAAATAAGATTTTCTCACTTCTATCGTATTCGAACACCAACATTTCAATGGTCTTATGAAACCTAAACAATTAGTAGGAGGAACAATGCTAATGGTGTTCCGTTGAATTATGTATACGTGGCTAAGGCGCACGCGCACTACGCACCAGGTGGACGCACAACGTACCGCCTGTTCCAACCAACAAAGACCAACAAAGAGCTTTTAAGATATTTGTATACGTAAATATGCGTCGGAATATTGTGCTCTTAAAGGCATTGCTACGCTTGGACGCTTTAAAATATTCATTCGCTTAGAAGTTCGATTCCTGAAGATTTATCATGACCATCGTATTTCAAATGTTCCCGGAGTTATGTATATACGTAACGAAGTAGCTAAGTGACCTTTAAATGGAGTGTATGAATCACAGTTTTCTTTGCATACTTCACAATCCTCTGATAAAACTTATAGATATTGAAATAAAATTGTTAATCTTTTTTACGAAATAAAGTGACGAGACTAGCAATTCGTGCACCTGATGGTTAGCCCTACGCCTGCCCATAACAACACAGTACCACACAGAGCGTGCTTAGTTCTGTGCTGCGCTCGTCGCCCAGAGATATAAGATGGTCTATCTGTTTGCCTTGTAATTTCTCTGGTAAAATGTAATTGTTAAGTTAAATTAAATTTCCTTTGTATCTTTTATACATACTAATATTATGCGCGCCTGAGCTTATCAGGGACAAGAATCTACCAACGCAACATTTATATTTAAAAAAACAAAAATGTACAAATATACTCATTATTATGAGAATCGAACTCATGGCCGGGGTTTATTACGTATCAAATATGCTGTACAGTTTTACCACATCCGTGAAGGAATGGCGTAGGTAATATTTTTTTTAAATATGGCATGGATGCTTTTAAAAGCGATTCCATTTAATTAATATAATTGACGCAATGAAAAACAATAATAAGATAGCGTGTCGGTAATTTACCAGCTAATGCCGTTTTAACGATCACAGCATAGACATTAAGGTACGTTGTTGCAGTTCGTATGTTAATCATCGATTTCCCATTACGCGATGCGAGTCAATCGTAAACTTCAGAATGTAAAGTTCATTATTTTCAAACGGCCCTCGTTTTGCATTCCGATTAAATTTTACTGTCCCGCCTATAAGCAAAGGAGCTCAACCACACGATACCATATCTATAATTGATAATAATTTATACGGTGATGGTACCCAAACAATAATACAATGTTAATTTGCAACGCAATAGATTGTAATGTAAACGAACTATTGTTTTCATCGTTATTTATGCAGAAATTTAAATGCTAATAGAATTTGTTTGTAAGTATATGTAAAGGATATTAATATCAATACAGATGAAGGTTTTGTTAAAAATGACATGGAGAGATATTGGTAAATAGTTGATGCAACGCAATTTTTTTTACACAATTTTAATATTATAATTTAAACCGCGAATTAACGTTAATTACGTAGATAACGTGATTCCGCGCGGGACGAAATTCCGCTCGGATTTATCTCGGCCGTATTAAAGCTTTGTCATTTTAATTTTATAGTCATTATGAGCAAAAAGGGGGGAAATATTTTAATCAACAATTACAATTACGGGCGCACCGACCATTTATCTACATTTAAATTGACTCTATAATTGAACTTCCAGCGGTGGTTTTATGCCGTTTTCGTGGTCTGAGTGGGGAGCGGGCAAAAAGCGAAACAAAGCGCTCCGCTGACCTTTAAATGTATCTAGGAGAGGGAAAAACAAAAGAAACTCTACATTAAGACGTATGACCTCTCAAGATGACACGAAAGTAAACTCTCATTTGGAGAATTAATGGTAATGGAAAAGTCGGGTTACTTGTCCCCACCCTCCCCCGCCCTGCGCAACCCTCTCGGGGGGTTGGTCACTCGCGCCTGGGGATCCTGCGGACCGCGTCTGTGATAAAACCGCTATCTTAAATGCGGATCTCTTATTGTTTTTGTTGACTCGATGGAGATAAATTGCGAGCTATGTAAACATAAAACTTGGCTTGTGGCTACAGTTATTTCAGATGAATGTAGATAACAGCACTGGTAGCCCAAAATCTGGGATGTCGAGTGGCGATCACTATAGATGATCTTTAGTGCTAACTCTCTATCAACCCCATTTGTCACTGTTGTTAATACAACCGATCCAGCGTCAGAGGTTGTTCCCACGTCACGTGACACCGCGCACGCGACCCCGCGACGGCACCAGCGTGATCAAGCCCCTCGTAACCCGATGCCGGATAATTAGGCCCCGAGATAAGTGCAGTGCCATCGACGCGGCAATTTTGCAAGACGGCTTCATCGTACGGGCCTCTTGGGACGAAATCTCGTGAAGTGACACTCAAATCAACTGAAAGAATTCATTTCTCTTCTGTCAGAGCTAATTATCCGTCTATTAAATTTTTAAACTTTTTCAGGATGAGGAATAAGGAAAATCTTTGTTCAAAATCTAAATTAACTATCATATCGTTTCGCTTAGACGAATCGTCGTGACAAAGGACAGACAGGACGACATAACACATACGAAAAAATACATTCTACTCAAACGCAAACTAAAAATAACACAAGACTTAAGCTACAGATCCACTTTACGTCAGCCGCATTTGTGTGTGATCAATATTAATTACTTCTCAGTAATCCTTCAGTGGTATGTATGACGTCATGGTGCCTACAGTGGTCTTAATAAATGCTTACGTGATTTGGCTCTGACATTTTGGACAATTCTGTTCTCTAGCGACTTATACGTAAACTTATACGTAATAAAATTAAAAATAGCATAGACAAATCTAAACTCTACTTCCGAGTAAACTGTTTAAAGAGTATAATGCAGATTAAATATCTGATTTTTTACGAGATAAAGTGACAAGACGAGCAAGTCGAGCGCTTGATGTTAACGTCACGCCTACCCATCGCAACACAGTATCGCAGAAAGTGCTTGACTCTGTGCCGCGCTTGTCACCCAGAGATGTTAGATGGTCTGGTCTGTCTATCTCTTTGATCCGTAATTTCTTTCATCGATCTGTCATTTTCTGGCATCATTGCCCTTCAAACCGGAACATGGTATTGCTTACACACTACTGCTTGGCGGTAGAATATCTGGCTAATTCAGTGGTACCGCCCAAGTTGGACTCTGCAAAAAGTCCTACCACTTATAAAAATTTGTGATACATTTCTCTTGACCATTACAATGCCGAGTCGATTTTGGTCAAAAGGCGAGAATGTCGCCATAAGTGTTGTGGGTCAAAAGCGCGAAACTCGTCCTTTCGCGCGCGACCGCAAAAAACTTTCACCCGAAGAGGCGAACGGTGCCACTCCCCTTCCAGGAACCGAACCCGCGACCCGACAATGCGGTTGCAATGCGAAATTACCAGTTCCACGGCCGGACCCCGCCTCGGGACCGAAGCTGTCGTTCGTTTGTAATTGTTGCATGAGATACGCGGTATCAGAAGAAAAAAGGTCTATAGTTCAGAAAGTCTTTTCAAGGAAATGAATTGGCGAGACGAGCAAGTCGTATGCCTGACTGCAAAAGAAACTTAAACTACAATAACACGGTACCACATAACCAGAATTTACACAAATTCAAAATTGTTTAGTACTGCACTGGCTTTGTGACTCATAGATGTATATAGTATATTTCTGTCTAGAAATTTAGATATCCTGATGATGATGATCTTTTAAATCGGAATATATATAGTATTGATAGCACATTACCGTTTAGTGGCAGAATAACTGGAACATTCCCATGGCAGGTGAACTCTGATGAAGGACAGTAAAGACATAATATATAATTAATAGACTTGAGAGGTGTCAAATAAAGTAAAATAAAGTAAGAATATAGAAAAGAGCTCAGATGTTTAAAAAAATCAACGTAGAATGATGTCTTACTGATTACCACGACTACAGTCTCTTATAACATCGTTGATATATGTCAGTTATTGTTAAAAAAAATAGAAATACGACAACCTAGTTGTGAGATATCAAAAATAGATCGCATTCAAACAAACGTTAGCATTGCATCCGAATGGGGAAAAAACGAGGTATCGCGTGCCGATACCCACCCGTAACGAGGCGAGCGGTATTTATTGATAAATAATTATAACGAAAGGTGTGCTACCGTTCGTTGGTCGTTATCGTTAACCGTAGGCCGGGCGTTTTCGCTAACGACGCCAAATTGCCAGCCCCGTGTGACGTGTGTAAACAAAATTATAACAACAGAGGGGACCACGTAATGATGAGGCGGCGGAGTAAGTCATTTTTGATTCTCGCATATGGTGTGGTGTGAACCCGACGCATTAGCGTCAACACTTCCTGCTGACGGTGGAACTTAAAAAAACGATTCGACTATTTGGGCCAGGGGAGACGCTTGCTATGTTCATTTACTCTCGCCCGCCTCGAATACTATATAAAATGGATGGATGGTACAGAACCATTTATATTACGAATATCAACCCTACTGATTGTGGGTCGAATTTTCTTCAGTTTTTTTTTATCAGTCCCATTCTATGTCCTTTAGAAAACACTTCTTAAGTAGTATGTCTGTTAATACAAGAATACTTTAGTGATTGTGGGATGAATGAGGATTAGTATAGTGCTTTTCTTTTCTTGTACCTTTCGATGTGTTTTTTAAAACACTTCTTCCTGCGTCTGCTGGTAGTTAGCTGTACCGGTCATGTTGAATTTCAACCGACCATTCCCGCTCTCCCTGAGCGCTCCCGATATTCAAATCAGGGAGCGGACCTGCGGAGCGTCGCTGTAATTGAATGTGTCGGCCAACGCTGCTGGTGTCGGCGGTGTCGGACATCTGTTCCAGTTACGCCCCCGCCTTTCTGCAATGATTATCAAAATCACCAGTCAGGCAGCCGAGTTCTATTTCCGTACGGAGCGTCTTCGAGATGTTTTTCGTCGCAACATAACCGGCCGAGATCTTTAGTAGTTTAGATACCATCGACAAAGGAATATATTGTCTGTTAGCCTTCCTCAATACGAATCCGTTTTAGGTTTCTCTATCCTTACTTCGCAACTTCAATCCCATTATTGCTATGTCAATATCACTCACAGAGAATAAATACGCAAATGTAAGCATTATCTAAAATATATATTGTCCGCTATACCTATTCTGTATTAATTAAAGTTCAGGGCTTGAATCTCTGAGGCCCTTTTATTTCGTTATCATGCCCTTTTTGATCACATTTATTGATTTTCTAAGAATGTACATAAATGTTTTTATTGATACAACGAGGAACTAACTGTTTTTAGTCTGTAAACTGTATTTTAACGGGTCACCGAGTAAAACTTTTGGGCTCTATCCGCCCGCGTCCGCCGCGCGTTCCGAATGGCAATTACCGAAAAAGCGCCGCTTTAATTGGTGCCCGCGCGTCGTGAAATTGATTGTGGGCACTAACGATCGTTAGGTGTCCTATTGCGACACGGCGCCGCGTTTTAATTTAAGATAATGGACGTGCCGTGAGCTTAATCGGATATTTCGGTGATTGGACCCCGAGCTGGAGGTGGCTGAGCTCCCTCGAAACGGTGTACTGTTGCAAGGAAATCGGTCTACAACGATAATATTGCACAGGTCGAAACGTCTATATTTTTGTCACCTAATAACTGGAGAACGGCTAAATGTATGTTAATAAAACATATATACATATTTTGAATGCAAAGCAGCTGCGACGAGACGAGCAAGTCGTGCGCCTGATGGTAAGCGTCACGCTTGCCCATAACAACACATTAACACAGTACCATATAAAACGCTCTGCACTATGCGCTCGTTACCCAGAGATATAAGATGGTCTATCTCTTTGCCCGTAGCAATGCAGTGGTACCGCCCCAGTCGAACTCTGCAGGTGTCGTACCTTTTGTAAAAGAAAACTTGTTCCGTAAAAGGATTTTCGCTATTAACATCTGTACGAGCATAAACTAGCTCAATGTCTCATCATATAACTTCAGTTGGTGTAATAGCTTTATAAATGCTTTTATTTTCGTCACTATTTCATAAGCCAATGCACACTTACCGCCTATTTATATAC